>JAADXX010000713.1:0-14711 GCA_023338025.1 Phytopythium oedochilum
CCCGCCCCCCCCCCCCCCCATGCAGCGCGTCCCTGCGCCTTGGTTCCTTCTCCTTGCTCGCGTTTGCGCCGGTGGAAACTCTCTCAGAGCGGAAGATCGACGGAAGAAAGCGCGAGCGTGCTCTCGCGAGCAGCGCTCGCGTGCGAAGGACGGATCGAATCGAATCCACGGCAAGGAATGCGGCGCGCGTACACTCGCTGTTTTGTCGCTCGGCGTAATTCGCGAGCAGGCTCTACGAAAAGGTGAGCATCCAAGTTGATGGTCGACATCATCCGCCCCTCCCCAGTCTCGAACCTGCGTCCCCAAGCCTTCGTCGAGCGTCCGACGTGGCGTCGCTCTGGTGGTCATGGCGTCTTCGCTAGGGCTCCGCGGAGCTCTTGAAGATGTGAGCCTAGTGACCACATCCAAGAGCCTGACACCATCGATACCTCTGACAGAGAACGGCGACATCAACGAGGCTCTGATCGAGTACTCGAACCGAGAAATCACGAGACTCACAATCGTGCTGCTCGCGAGCTACGCGCTCATGAGCGCTCTCTCCTGTGGGCTCATCGTATACCTGCGCTACAACCGGAACGTCGCGCGCAAAGGGGACTCGGGAGCGGCCCGGAAGGTGCTGCTTCCGTCGTTCGAACCGCTACTGTGGCTTCTGCTGGTCGCCGCCGGGGGCTTCGCGCTCTTCCTGCTCGGCTCGCAGCTCGCAGGCTTCCACATCGTCGACATGTACTCGGTGCACACGGAGAGTGTGAACGCTGGACGCACATTCGTCGTCATGTTCGTCGCCGTGTTCATGCTTCAGAAGAGCGTGTCGCTGCCTGCGCTCGCCCGGTCCGCCGCCATCTGCCTAGTGCTCTCGTGCTACTCGATCCCGATCGTGTACTTCACGGCGTCGGAGAAAGATGTGGCGCACTTCAAGCGCAGCTACTGGTCGATCACGGTCGCGCACGGCGCGCTCGCGCTGCTGTACGCATTCATTGCTGTGCGGCCGCCAGGCCGAGCAAACAAGCGGACACTGCGAGAGTACTGTGCGTTCGGGATCGTGTACCAGGTGCTCGACTTTGCGTACCTCACGGCGTTTTACCACTGGCGCATCCACCTCGGCTTCGCGCTCGCGTACGCGCTAGTGCTCTGGGGAGCGCTGTGCCCGCTTGTCATTTGGCGCGTCCTCCTGGCCGATACGGAGCACTGGCGCGGCATGGGGAAGCGCGCTTGCGCGCTGCAGTCGCTGTTCTGCCGAGCAAACGTACACGAGCACATCTCGGCGCAAGGGCTGCACGTGCTCATCGAGTTGCATCGCCGATACATCATCGACTTCGCATACCTTGAGCTGCACGAACGGATCGGCGCGGGTTCAACAGCCTTAGTGTACCGCGGCGTGCTCCGCTCTCGCGACCAAGTGGCGGTCAAGGTCTACACGCCCGCTAGCGTGACGGAGGACACTGTGGCGGCGTTCTCCCACGAAGCGGCACTCTGCGGAGCGTTGAACCACGCGAACATCGTCACGTTCTTCGGCATGTGCGTGTCGCCCCCGACGATCTGCCTCGTGTCAGAGCTTTGCGTCGGGAATCTGGACGTGATCACTCGCGCGGCGGCAGCGGCTGTGCGCGAAGGACGATGCGAGGTTTCCCGACAGCAACTGCTCATCAACATCGGGTACATGCTTGATGCCGCGCGCGCTGTGGCGTACCTGCACAGCTTCTCACCCGCGTTCGTGCACCGCGACATCAAGCCGGGGAACTTCCTCGTCGACGACAAGGGCAGGGTCAAGCTGACTGACTTTGGCGACTCGCGAAGTCTCCCGAAAGCCAACATTGCGTGGGAGGTCAAGGTCAATGGCAACGACTTCTCGCCACAGCACCTCAGCGAACCCACGCGCTCCGAAGTACACGAAGAGGTGACGCCTGACACATCGGTTGGATCGACGCAAGTGCTGCCAGATGCCAGCGGTGAAGATATAGGCGCGCAAGTGATCAGTGCCAGCGCATCGTCCTTATCACGAGAACCATCGCCAGAGCCATCACCAGAAGCCGCAGTCGGAAGCAACCGCGCAAAGCGCAGTAAGGCTCCTGACATGACAGTCACTGGAACGGTCGACTACATGGCGCCTGAGATTATCAACGGGAAGGCTGGAGTCGCAGCGTACGCTGAAGCAGCCGACGTGTACTCGCTCGCGATCACCATGTGGGACGTGTTTCACCCCGGGGTCGAGAAGTATCCGAGCGCCTCCAAGAACTACCTGCACATTTTCGACAGCGTGATCGCAGGGACCCGACCGACGCTCGACAACTCGGAGCTGCACCCTCAGCTGCGCGCGCTGCTCGAGGCTTCGTGGGATGAAGACCCGAGTCACCGACCGTCAGCGCCTATGATTGTGCGCACGCTCGAAAAGGTACAGGAGGAAGAGAGCATGGCGTTTGCGCTCGAACTCTGCGACGAGTTGGAGCGCGGAGCCGCCCTCTCCGGCTGCGATCCGATGTTTGTGAAGAGCTTCCCGGGTTCGTTGGCAGTTCAAACCATGCAGGAGATGGGAGCGACCGCATCAGCGGGCGAGAGCATTCGACTGGGCAACACGCTCATGAGCTCTGGGTACCTGCACCACGCCAAACACTCACGGCCGTTCGATGATAGCCAGGACATGTTCTACTTTGATGCGAAGCAGCTCGGTCAGCGTGATCCGGCCATTGCAATCCTCGAGCAAACGGGATCAGCCACCGAGCTGGACCCACAAGGCCATGACGAGGTTGTACGTAACGACAGCCTGCCGAGGCAAGACAATACGCCAGCACAACGCCTGTCAATACCAGGTGAAGTCCCGATACTGTCATATCATCAACGAGATCAGCACAGGCTCCATCAACACTCGCGCAATGGCAACATGAGTGGCAGTAGCAGCAGCAGCAGCGATTCCGCAGCCGTCAGCATTCACGCTGGCATCCCTGCGTCAGAGAGCGACAGCAGCATCAACACTATGAGCGCCAACAAACACGGCAACAGCGACACCTGCGCGTGTCGACAGCTTTGGCAGCTCAGCAAGGGGCGTAAGAGGAGACGGCATGGCCGTAAGACGCACAGGAATCACCGCCATCGCCAACAGTACAGGCCCATTCCAGAGGAAACTGCTGCCGCCGCGCTCACTGCTGCGCTGTTGACCGAGTCGAGTGGATCGCACACATTCAGAGACGACGATCACAACGGCGATCACTCTCCACTCGGCGCATACCAAGCGTACGAATCTCCGCCAGCATCGAGTCGAGTATTCCCATTTTCCTCAGCGTGATCGACGAGGCTCCACTTCACATTTTCCTGCAATACCTCGCGTAGGTGGCCGCCGACTACTCGGACTCTTTCGATTCGGCTTCATCACTGCGCCGCCGAACGTCCTCGAGATCTTCGTCATAGAAGAAGTCCGTTCCGAGCAGCTCGTTTGGCAGGTACGTCTGGTTGCGTGCCTCCTCGGGTGTATAATGCGGGTTATACAGGTATCCCTGGGCGTATCCCACGTCCTTCATGAGTTGCGTTGGCGCATTGCGAAGATGAAGCGGCACATCCGGCTGCGGACCCTGATTCCACTCGCGGATGGACTGCTTGGCTCTCTTGTAGGCACCGTAGACCTCGATCGACTTCGGTGCGCGCGCCAGCATCACAGCGCAGTGAGCGAGTACCACATCGCACTCTGGCATCCCAAGGAAGTGTGCGGCCTGGTACGCTGAGACGGCGATGGGTAGCATCTCAGGGGCCGCGAGCCCAATGTCCTCGCTGGCCATCCGAACCAACCGCCGTCCGATAAACAGGGGATTCTCGCCGCCTTCCAGCATGCGTGCGAGCCAATACAGCGCAGCGTTGGCGTCGCTTCCACGAACCGATTTGTGCAGCGCACTGATGAGGTCGTAGTGGAAGTCGGCCTTGCGGTCGTAGAGCAGTGTCTGTCGGTGCGCGAAGCAGTGGCGCACATGCGCTTCGGTCAAATGCAAAACAGTGCCCGTCGGTGCGTCTCCGGCGGAGGTGTTTACTTGATCGGTGCTTTCAGTGTTGGTCGTAGCAGTTGCCGTCTGCAGTGCGATCTCGAGACAGTTCAGCGCCACTCGCGCGTCTCCGCCGCATTGGTTCGCGATGTATGCGATAGCGTCGTCGTCCGCTTCGATCGATAGACTGCTCTGCCCTTCATCATCTCCATCTTGCAGACACGAGCCTTCACCGGGTGTCTCATGCAACAGTAGCGACTGGAGACCACCCGCAGCGTGGTCAGCGAGCGCGCGACGCAGGATCTTGTCGATCGACTCGGTCGAGTGCTTTTGTAGCGTATACACGCGACAGCGACTCAGCAGCGCGTTGTTGAGCTCGAACGACGGGTTCTCCGTCGTGGCTCCGATCAGCGTGACCGTGCCATCTTCCACCGCCGGTAGCAATATGTCCTGCACCGTACCGCCGCGTTGGACACCCGCTCGATTGATACGAAACAATGAGCGAAGCAGCCCTCCCTTACCTGCTGGTTCTTGTTGAATCGGTGGATCTCGTCCACGAACAGGATGGTGCGCCGGCGCAGAAGCTTGCGCTCTCCTCGTGCGCGCTCCAACGCGTCTCGCATGTCTGCCGACGCCGATGACGCGCCGGAGAGGGCGATAAACTTGCACTTGGTACGCCTTGCGACTACATGCGCGAGCGTCGTTTTGCCGCAGCCGGGAGGCCTGGAGCCAGCCATCACACCGCACACAATTGCGTCAGTCCGCAGCGACACCGACTTCAGTGCGCGCACGTGCTAAGGATGTACCCCCAAAGAATCATGTTTGGGATGCGGTCCGCCTCGATGAGTGCGGCAAGCGATTTGCCAGGGCCGACGACTTCGTCCTGACCGACCAGATCCGCCAGCGCGGTGGGCCGCATGCGCTCAGCAAGCGGCACGTGGGACGGCTCGTCCGTCCGCTTGCGCTTCTTGGACGCAGACCCTGGCATCCGTTGCGTGCCATCATTCCCAGCGTGGTCCACGCTACTAGGAGGAGGCAGAGCACTAGACGGAGGCGCTGCACTCTGGCTTGGGTACTCTGGCGTTGAGGTCGCTAGCGTCGCCGACCCTGGCCGACTGACGGCGCGGTTCGCGGCCGTACTCGAGGTCGCTGGGCGACTCTTGGCCGTGGAAAAGCCAGTGAAAGGCGACGAGCCCAAGGATGACCCGCGCGCGCTCTTGGTCAGGCAGAACTCGACGTGCATTGCCAGGTTCTCTGGGCGGAAGTGCCGCGAGCAGATCGGGCACGCGCTCGACGCCATCGTGCGCGAACAGACAGCAACCAACAAGAGTGGCGCGAGTGAATCCGTTCCCGCCAAAAAAGATCTGATTCTAGCCCATTTTTGGCTAATCAACATTCGTAGGACATTTTTTGGCGAGTCAAGATATTCTTCACAATCTGATACTAGCGCTTCAACTTCAGAGATTGCGCCGAAGCGGAGCCTTCACACTTCATTGGCAGCGCCTGGGTTCCTTCTCTCTCTCTCACTCACTCACACACACTCGACATACTCTGTGCCGATGGTAAATGATCCACTGGCAAAGTGGAAGGGGAGGAATCTGCACGCGTAAGCAGGTTTCGCGTAGCAATGGTGCGAGTTGAATGGCCGAGAGTAGCTACAATCATAGTCAGTGCACGCCACGACGTCGGGAGATCGATGACATGGCCTCGTCTAGCCAACACTTGGTGGTATGTTTATTTACCAGAGCGATTCTATCCGCTGCAAGTGCTCATTATGCTGCTGGCGTGACTATCTGGACGAACCCTTCGCTGTCCTCCCTCAGCACATTGACATCGTCCGCTAACAGCTTCCGCATGAGTACGTCTCCGTCCTCCTCTATGATGGCGCTCGGGCTCATGGCCGTCTTGTTGATCCGCTCATGTCGTGCCCGCTTCGCGCTCGGTGTATATCGAGCAGTTTCGATACGCCGGCCGTATCGTTGGCACGCGCATCGTCCTGGATAGTCGCGGCGGCCTCGATAGAGACTCCGGTGCGAGCCACCACCGCTAGACGGCGCGACGTTCGAGAAGGTTGACGCGATTCGAGACAGTAGACGCGATCGGCTGCGCTGCTTTTGCTGCGGGAGCGTGTTTACTCGCGGCTGCGGCTGAAACCCGACGTCGAAGTGGAGTTCGCATGCGTTCGTCTCCTCGTCGCCGTCTTCCTTGACGGAAGGAGAGAAGAGTGTTTCGCAGCTAGATTCCTCTTCGCCATTGAACTCGCACTTCTCCTCGAGGATGGCCACGGGTTGGCAGAATTGGATGTTCTCGATGTCGAAAAAGTATGAGGCCATCCCGCCACACTCGAAACCTTGGGAATGCGTCGAGTGATGCAGAAAGCCAGCATCCATCAACGCGTTGCCTAGTCGGATGCCCTCCCCACTCTGCGGGTCAACGTCGAACAAGGCTTCCATGCGCTCGACCGCGAACTCACCCGGAAAGCAGTTGTTCTCTGGATCCACGCGGACACTAGTCGTAGCGGCAGGAGTTCCTGGGCAGGCACTTAAGCCGTCGATGGAGCAAAGGCTGCTGGCACTTTGCGGGTCGTCTGCCCTACTGGAGGCCGTTGTTCTGTCAAAGTCGTCGCTCAGCTCCATCGCTAACGCCGACAGCGTCTCTTCTTGGACGCGTTCGAGAGCTGCGACCATCTGCTGAGCCGACGGCCGACAGCTCGGGTCCGCGTGCCACCCCCACGATATCAACTCGCGCAGCTTGGGGTGGACATCCGCATCAAACTCTGGTCGCCTGCCGGCGAGGACACCGTCGAGCACAAGGAAGTGGTTGGCGTTGTCACGGACCTCAGGGTATTTGGTTCGCTGCGGGTAGAGAATATCCCAAAGCGTGACGGCGAGGGAGAAGACGTCTGCGGCTTGTCCATAAGCCGCGAGGCCAGACCGACCGCGGATCATCTCGGGCGGCATGTAGTGCACAGTACCCGTTACCGTCATCATGGCAGCCGGTGTTGAGCGCCGGAGTGACGTGTCGACGACACCGCACGGGTCGAACGCGCTTGCTTGGTGTGCGAAGAAGTCGGTGTCGCTACTAGGTGGCTGCTGGGGCGGCTGGTGGCGTGTCTGGTCAAAGTAGGAAGCTGGGATCTGCTGCCGTGGAAGCTGGCGTGACTCGCCAAAGTCGGCCAGCTTGATGTTGTTATCAGCGTCGACAAGGAAGTTTGCTGGCTTCAGGTCTCGGTGTAACAGCGGAGGGGAGAAGCTGTGTAGGTACGCGACTGCGCGGGCCGCGTCAAGCATGTAGGCTACACCCAGAAGCGCCTGGGCATCCGCTCGCTCTCGACTTCGCCGCCGGCAGCTCAACACACTCAGCTGCTGGCGTTCGTTCTGCGATCGATGCGCTTGAGTGAACAGCAAGTCTTCTAGCGTCGCCTTGCATAGCTCTGCGACGAGGCTGATTGTCGGTGGGCTTACGCACATACCGATGAACTCGACGATGTTCGGGTGATGAAGTGTCGCGCAAAAGGCAGCCTCGTGAGAGAACTGGGCGACCGTCTCCTCCGTGAAGCTGTGCGGCGTGTACGTCTTGATGGCGACCGGGCGCTGAGACTTGAGCACGCCGGAGAACACGGTGGCGCTGGAGCCCATGCCGATGCGCGACTTGACCTCGAGGTGCGCGAAGTCGATCACGTACTTGCGGTGCATCTCGATGAGCACGTGGAGTCCATGGGACGAGAGGTGCTCGTTGATTGCCGGTCGCTGGCGGAAGTTGGCCTGTAGCGCGCACGCCCGTCGCCCCATGCCTCGCCAGTACTCCGTGTCAGCGCGAAGGACGTGCCAGATCCATAGCGGACAGAGCGATCCCCAGACGACGACAGTGCACGACAAGAAGTCTGCAGCCGAGGACATGACGTGGTAGTGCGAGACGGTCGACGACGTCATGATGATCAAGTGGTATATCGCGACGTAGATGCAGTACGCGCGGAGAGACTTGACACTGGCTCGCGTTGGGGGCTTGCAGAACACGTAGCCGTACAGCAAGAGCAGCAGGCGGCGACACGCGACTGTGACCCAGTAGGCAGTGTGCGCCGTCGCCGGGTAGTACTTGGATAGGACCCAAACGACCGGGACGGTGTAGGACGCCAGCAGCAACGAGATCGCCACGGTGCGGCGCAGCGCAGGCACTGACACGCTCTTCTGCAGGAGGAAGACGATGACCGTCACGAAGACGAACTGCCGGCCGGCGTAGTAGACCTCGCTGTCGAGCACTGGCACGAACGACGTGTAGCGCTTGACGGACAGCGCAACGCCCGTGAAGATCGCGAACCCTGCCGTCTCGATAGTGAGCAGGATGAGCAGCGGCTCGAACGCCGGCAGAATGATCTTCCGCGCCGCGCGCTCGTCGCCGCGAAACGCCTCGTGCCGGTTGAACCGCAGGTACATGAGCAGCATGATGCAGCCGGCGCTTATGATCGTGTAGCCCGTGAGCATGAGGTATTGGACCCACATGACCCTGGCCGACGTGTTGGCCGACGCGGCGTCCGGCGTCGTCGGCGACGCCACCGCCGTCGTGGTTGTCATGCTCGACACGTACTGTGGGCGTCACGCCGGGACTCGTTTTGTGGTCTGAGACTCGATGGGGAGGCGTTAAGTCGATGAGTGTGCTTCGATATCGAAAGCGCTCGCGGTCTCGGCTCTGAACGTTCCGAAACGCGAGTGGCCGCCGCCCAAGCGACCACCTCCGACTCAGAGGGCTAATTGGAGAGGACGGAGAGGACGGAGAGCACCGCGCGCTTCTCGCTCGGCTCAGCGGTCCTCTGGCCCCTCGCTTTGCCATCATTTACGCGAAACACCCTCCATCTCCGCCCCCGCCTCCCTGTTGTTCCCTCCCTGTGCTAGGCTTCGATTCCTTCCAGCGTTTCACCGCGCGCGCAAGTACCAGCGTGGGTTTCGACTGCACACCGACGCGGCGCGAAAGGCGAGTCGGTCGTTCAGAGAGAAGCGTGGAAACTCTAGCGGAGCCCCCTCGCTTAGCCGTTGAGGAAGAAGCAATGGTTGACTCCCCCCCCTCGGCCTGTCCTCGCTTATTCATGACTCATCCAGGTGACATAACGCTTTTTTTCTCGAACGATTCCAGTCATCCGATGAAGGTGGATACGTGAAAGGCGTAAGGAAGTTGGGGCGGCTGTCGCGTGGTGGGCCACGCCAACTTCTCTCTCTCTCTCTCTTCTTTCACTGCTGGAGGCACCACGAACGAGAGGCTGAGTGACGACGGTGGGTGGTGCGAGGCAGCGCCGCGAAGAGACACAAGCTCCATTCGCAGTAAAGTGGAGTCCACTCGCCCCAAAGTTGTATTCGCTCGACTTTTAACAGACTGGTGGCCCATTTCATTACCGTACGAGTGCGATGAGGCTCGACCCGTGCGACCGAGTGCCTGCTTGGAAGCAGGAAGAACAACAGGCAGGCAGTCATCCCTCCGTCCAGCACGCCAGCCAGCACGTTGGCGCTTCGTCACTCGCTGTTCTTCCGACGCCAGTGCTCGGTCGTCTCTATGGACTCGTCGCCATTTACATTATCGTGCCGGACTTCGACATGAACGGACGAAGCGGTTCCTCTCCGTCCTCTTTCCGCTAGTAGTCGCATCGTGTTGATAGTTCCGCCGGCTTCCAAAGTATCAGCATACACGGCACGACAATCCAACGGTCCTGGATTCAAACGCGTCGTCGTCTCTCCCCACTGGACGGTGTTGTAGCGCATTAGATGAGAAGCGAAGAGTACAAGGCTGGCGTGCTATTTGCTGTTACGTTGGCGGCACGCTAATGTAGTCGCAATCTCCTTTACGAGGGGTTTTAAAACGCCACAGCCACAGCGATGCTCGCAGCAACGATGGCCGCGGACACGACACTCGCGCCCATCTTCGGCGCGGCGTTGCTGCTGCCCTCGGCGGCCGTGGTGGCGTCCTCGTCGCCGTCGTCGCCGTCGTCGTTGGTCGTACTCGAGTCCTTGTCCGACTCGATCTCCTTGGTGCACTGCAGGCCCTCCCAGCCGTCGTCGCACTCGCACGTGCCGCTCAGGCCGCAGGTGCCCTGGCCGTTGCACGCCGCCGAGGACGTGGGGTCGCATTCGGAGCACTGGTTGCCGGTCGTGCCCGGCGCGCACTCGCACTCCTTCGTGGTCAGGTTGCAAACGCCCGTGGCGCACTGGCCAGGCAGCTGGCACTTGTTGGACTCGATGCCGTCACAGTACGTGCCGTTGTAGCCCACGTTGCAGCGGCACGCGTACGTGAGCGACGCCACCGCGTCCGGGAGGCACGTTCCCTGGCCGCTGCAGAGCAGGCTCGAGGTGCTGTTGGATCCCGTGTTGAGGCACCCCTCGATGGCGGCCGAGGCCGATTCGAGCGTGTCGGCCAGGTCGTTCGCGTCCTTGTCGCCGAAGAGCACTTCCTGGGCGGACACGTCAAAGTCCACACAGCCGTAGATGACGTCGATGGACTCGCCGTCCAGGTCCTGCGCGCCGCCGACACAGATTAGCTGGCCTTCGACGCTCGACCCGGTCGGGTCCGTCGCGCAGTTCTCGGCCGGCTTGTAGGTGCAGAGGCTGCTGATCTGGTTGTACGGCGTCTCCCACGACGAGAAGGTCGGGCACATGCCGGGGTACTGCCCCGAGCACACGTCCGTGTCCGCCTCCTTCGGCAGGCACTGCTTGACCGTGTCCGTGTCGGCGCGCATCGTCTGCAGCGCGATGCAGTCGTAGCCTTTGGTCGTGCAGTCCTCCGTGTCCTCGCAGATGCCCGGACGCTCGTCGTCGTCGATGTCAGCAGCGTGGACCACCGGGGCGCCCAGCTGGAAGAGCGCCACCGTGGCGAGCGCAGACGTAAATTGCCAGATCTTCATGGTGACAACGCTCGCTCGGTTGGTTCGGACGCGACGGAGCTGTGGTTCTCGTAAGGAGCGCGAAACTCGGAATGAGACGCCCCTGGCTCCAGAAAGGTCCAAGACGCAAGCAACCGCCGCTGGTCGGCCCCCCTCTGACCCGCACGCACCACCGGCCGTGGTGTCGTGGACGCACGTCGACACGACCAAGCAGCGGCCCAGCTGCTCTCTGCAGCGCATTCGTCTCACGATCGCACGCACGCCGTCAACGCCTGGGCACATGTGCAACTCCCGCTCGCCTCCGAACGTCCGACGGCCGCGGATCGGCTCACAGGCGTTGGCTCAGGCCTTGACGCGCACGCTTGGCGGCCGTGCGGTTGCGGCGGCCGCCGTCATGTCTGTGCCCGAAACGACGTGCGAACGGCGTGAAAAGATCAGGCGATCCCGTCGATTAATCGCAGGCGATTAGCATGCTAAAACAGTATGTAGGATGTCAGAACGACTGAATGCCTATTTGTATCACTGATTTACACTATTACGACGATTAACGTTACAGCCGACGAAACCTTTGAAACATAATATCACGTAGAAATGCAGATCGTCGATTGGCGGTACCTACTGCCATTTCTGCCTCTATGAATTGATGGACGCGAGGTTGTGGGTTTGTTGTTCGATGTCAATGGCGACGACACCAACGTCAGAGGAAATTCAATCAATCAAAGCGCAACCGAGCGAGTTCTGGGCCCGTCCACATCCACGCGGTGCATACTCAATCTCCCCGATACCTTTGCCGACCTCATGCAGCACACATTGTTGGTGATATGCTACGCTCGCCCCGTTGCTGAGCTTCGGCTGCACCACAACCTCAACAGATTGTTGACGTTGCTGAGCATCAGTCACCGCGGAGGCAGAAAGGATTGCTCGCCAGTGGCCACACTCATCTCGACGACATGGCAGCGAGGGGCATACGAGACGCGATACACCATGCCTTCCTCCGACCTCTCGTATAGCCAGTCGAGCAGCAGCTTGGTGAAGTTCAGGCACACTGTTGGTGACTGCGCCAATGGCAACCATCAGCAAGGCGTTAGTCGAATGACCAAGCCGTTACAATACGTAGTGCGAGAATCCATGCCGACACTCACCCAGTGCTTCCGAGCAAAGCTCGGGAGCTCGGCGGTCTTGAAGGTCTGCAGCTTCCGCACCGTGAAATGCTCGTCTCGAAAGCCGCATACGATTTTCGGCGTGCCCACGAGATACGACTGGATCCAGAACGCCAGCAGCTTGAACCGCTCGAACACGAAGCGGTCCTTCTCTCGTTCGAGAAGGCGGAACGTCTTCAGCTCGACGTAGCCGGACGCGCCATCGCCGCTCGCCTCATCGCAGCAGTCGATCTCGGCAGCGATCATCAGGCGCTTGTCGCCCAGCGCTACCGACGAGATGCTGCAAAACTCCTGCTCCTCATCGACCTGACGGTCGCCGATGCCACCACCGGAGACATGGCTGCCATCGTCCCGTGGGTGCGTTGCAAAGATCTCGAACCGTCGACCAGCGTACGCTCCTCGCCGTTGATTCTCGTGCGGATGCCGGTTGCCCTCGATCTCCTGCTGGGTCCTGCGCACGTCCAAGTAGACGCATCCGTCGCGCTTCTCCATGCACAACGTCCACTCGCTCGAGGAGTTGTAAGGAGTCTAAACAGGTCGCGAGGAGCACACTCCGTCAGCACCTCGTCACCACAGCATGCAACTGACTCCGCAGCTGAGGCGGACTGCGAGCCGAGCAGCAAGCGCGCACGTACGCCCATGATCTTGTTCATGTTGTTGCGAAAGGTGACGAAATGGGGCAGCTTCCCCTCCGCCTCGTCGACTTGGAAGTGTCGGATCGCGTCCAGGAACGGCGCCAGTGGCGCCGGATGCCTCGTCGGGTCGGCCTCGTCCTTGGCGACGTACGTGGAGAACCCTTGCAGCAGATCGATGCCCACCTAGACCGTCCAAATACGGCATTGGCTCGTGAGAATCCGCGGCCGCACCGACGGAAGCGCCGAGTTTCCTGACGGCGACGTACGCACCTGCGGCTCCTTGTAACGCGGCTGTCATTGCAGTGAGACCGTCGCGCCACACCACAGCAAGACACGCACGCAAACCGACGCACCAAGTTCGACCGGTCGAACTGCACTCTCCCCTCCGCGAACTTGCTGAAGAACGCCACTTCCTGGGGCTGCATCCACGCCAACAGGGTGGGTCACTATTCGTCAAGCCCCATTCAGGTGTCATTGAGCGCCAGCCAAACTTGCGTGCGACGGCAGCGTGCGCTCCTCACGTCGAGCCAGTTCCTCGACCCGAGGGACGCGAAAGCTGTCGTCCCCAGTGCGCTCATCATCGTGGTAAGCGTAGCGGCGGCGAGCGGCCTCGCGGTTCCCCGGCGCGCTGTCGAGTCGATCGCGCTTACTTCCTGCCATGTTGGACTCGAAATGAACCGCTTCGAGTCGAGTCGAAGACGCCAAAGTACTGTTGATCATTATCTTATTGCATGATGTTGGGAATACGTGTTGAATGGATCGACCATTCACTATTTGAAGCTCGCCTTCCTCCTGCTCTCGCCGTCGTTGTCAAGGCCTTCGAACACGTGCGTGATCTCCATCTCGACGTCTTCCTCGCAAACGACCTCGACCAGTGGGGCTGGCTGCTTCCTGGCTGGCCGCAGCGAGTCGAGCCCGAACCGCGCGTGCGCTGACGACTTGGAAGCAATTTCAGTTCGCCGAGCCAACTTCCTACACCCGCATTCAGCATATCCCACGGATGTATAGCAGCTCCGAGAGCTTTGGCTGCTTGGTCCTCGACTCGACACTAGTATCGGGATGCCGGCGTCAGGAACATGGTACGGACCGCCCGACGCTCTTTGCTTGTATCTGTACTCCGGCTCGTAGATCTCTCCGTCCATCGCTGGATCTTCACCACTGGAGCTGATCGACTGGCGAAACAGCGCCGCCGCGCTGTCGAAGAAGTACAGCTCGTCCGAGTTTTCAAAGCGCCGAGAGTGTGTTGAATGATGCAAAAGCCCTGTGTCCATGAAAGCGTTCCCCATCCGAATGCCTTCAACCGGCGAGCTGATGTAGTTGCGGTCAACCATTCGCTCAATGACCAGCGCGCCTGCGAATCGATGTACGATGGCCATTGCGCCACCAAGTGCGCCTGCGCCAAGACGCTTGTCTTGATCGTCAGTTTTACTGTCACCTGTGGGATCGGCAAACTGCTGCAAGTCCAGCATCATCCTCGACGCAACCTCCAGGGTAAGCTCGCACTGCAGCTCCTCGAGGATGGAGACTGCACTGCTTGCACTTGGCCGCCGCACTGGGTCGTGCTGCAAAACGCCATTAATCAAGCCTCTTAGCAAAATTGGTACGTTTTGGTCCATTGCAGCTGGTGTTCGGCCGACTTCGTGCAGTTGTGGTTGCGTCAATTCGCTCCCAGGGTCTCGGAAGTGGCTCGCAAACGGGTACAGGATATCCCACATGGTAACGCCCAGTGCGTACATATCCGCGGCTTGTCCATCCTGAGCACTATTGCTCCCGGATTGTACAATCTCAGGTGCAGTGTAGACAGATACTCCTCGTCGAGATCCAAAGACAGGAGAGCACTGCCAAAGTCGGTCCATTGATGGCTCATGGGACTCCGCTGTACCGCCCAGAATTGGCCCAGATCCATCGTCTCTTTCGGTTGGCGCAGTGGAGCTCAGCCAACGACGACCAGTCGAACCTGCCCTTAAAGGCGCCAACCCGCGAGACTCGCCAAAGTCCGCCAGCTTCACCGTGCACTCCATGTCCACCAAGAAATTCGCCGGCTGGATGTCGCGATGCAGAATCGGAGGACTGAAGCTGTGCAAATACGCCA
>JAADXX010000714.1:0-14701 GCA_023338025.1 Phytopythium oedochilum
TGCCAAAGACCCCGAGCCGAAGATTTGCCCCTGCTTGATCTCACTGGTGCCGTAAATGTTCTGTAGAGGAATCTGTGCGCGAGTCCCCATGTCCATCGGTGCGTGCTTGTGTTTGTTGTTAGAGGTGACGATGTGCTACAGGTCAAGAAGGAAATGATTGGATATGCGGTATAGGTAAATGGATAGGGCCGCTGGCATCTAGAGGGGCGAAGAGCGGTACGCGATGAATTATCACAAGTCACACATCGCCACACGTCACACATCGTCACGCGTCACATACATAAATATTTGTGTACGTCACCTTAAAAATTGGTACTGGTACTGGTTTTGGGAAAAGTACTGGTTCTGGAATTTTGCATCCAGAGGGGTACTGGTTCTGGGAAAAACTCTGAAAACAGGCCAGAAACGACGTATAATTTTGACAAGGTCTGGCATTTCGGTCAGAGAGACGGTTGGATCTATTTTTTAATGGGTTTGAGATTGTGGTGGATCGTGGTGAACAGTCGCAGAATCTTGAACCCAAAAACGGACGTTTAAATGCTAGCACGATCTCATTCCTCTCTTTTGGGCACGCGCTGCGGCTCACTTCTCAATCGACCTCCACCTCGTTTCCTCCCTGTGACCCAGTTGCTTTCTGTCTCTACTGTTCTGTGCAATGGAGGCCGACCACACAACCAGCGATGCGGAAGCATCCCAACGCTCGGCCGAATGCACAGGAACCGTGACTACGATCAACATCAACGGCTATTAGTACACCCGGGCCAGGTCGTCAATGCGAATAATCGCCTACCGTTGCGGCGTCTACCGAGGAACCGGCTGCAGAGGGAAGGTCGACTACCTGGCCTCTACCCAGGAGGTCACAAACTTCGTCGAGCACACGTGCCGCCGTGACGCCTTTTTGGGCCCAGCTGTAGCATACCGACGAACGGAGATGCAAGCTGCGGTGTATAGTCTCGCAATCAGCAATCTCGCTACCCCGGCTCTCCAGATTTGGACTGCTATTGGCGCCGCCGTCTTCGGCTGCGGCATCGATGTTTCGGGCACGTAGGCCAAGAGCACGGTGCTAATCAAGGACGCCGACGAGCTGGTGAACTACAACAAGAGCGAGGAGAAGCACCTGAATGAGTCCATCCGCGCGATCGCCGATTCAGGCGCGGCAGTCGTCGTCTCGGGTGGATCCATCAGCGAGATGGCCATGCACTTTTTCGAAAAGTACAAGCTGCAGGCCGTCAAGATCACGTCAAAGTGGGTGCTGCGCCGCCTGCGCCGCGCCGTGAACGCCAGCGCGCTCGTGCGCCTCGGCGTGCCGACGCCCGAAGAGATGGGCTTCTGCAACAGTGTTGCGGTCAAGGAGATCGGCAACCATCGGCGGTAGATTTCGTTGAGGACCGTATACTGGTCAGGTCAGATGTTTTGGGTCTGATCATTGTTCAGACCTTCAGAGCCGATCCAATGTCTGACACATGGGTCGGACATCATGTTTACGACACCCGGCGATCCAAAACAATTAGTGGCGAACACCAATCCATAATTGGATATCGCCATGTAATGGGACTGTTGAATGGCCCATTACATGAGCCCGCTACTCGGTGCCCCTCTTGTTCCTACTGGTGACTCCCATGCCTGGACATACTGAGTCCAATACTAACGCACCATTCCCATGACGGTGGGACGAACTGGTCCAACCGTCGCATCGTTCTGGGCCGTTCCACTCGGGGACCCAGACGGCACTCTGGAACAAGTCTCGGTCGACACGGCCAGCGCGGCCAGTGCACAGAGTCGAGTTCTAACAATAGCTTTGCACTCTTCCATCAGATTTGTAGCCACCTTCTTCTCAACACAAAATGCTAGCTGGTGAATGCGTCCAGCCATATCCATCTTGAATGTCGACTTGACATTCTTCTTGATATGCTGAGAGGAAAAGCTGTGTGGAACTCCAGGTAGCACCTCGGAAACGGCACTCGCTAGGTCTTTCTCTCGATCACTCATGACGACGATATCCTGTCGCTGAAAGAGAGCACTTGCTGCGTGGAGATGAGCAATAAACCACGCCCAAGCAGACCCATCTTCGATCGGGGACACTCCAATGGCGATTACCACGATATCATGATTGGGACTCTGCATGGTGGCACAGAACAGAGTACCTCCAACAACACCCTTGAGGTGGTAAGCATCCAGGGATACCACAGGTAGACACGCCTGGGCCTTGCTAGCCATGGTTGCAGCGCAAGAAACACACGTTCCAACCTTCCTTCTAGTACAACTGCGTCGTATCGCGATCCTGGATTCGCTTTGGTGATGTCAAGTAGCCATGGTACTATAGCACCATTGCTAGCTTCGCCACTTTGCAGACCCGTCGTCTTCAAACGCGCCAACGCAGTGTGAGCTTGCTTGTATTATCACTTGCACACCAAAGTCCTCACGCGCTCTCGCTATACCGTCTTGTGGCTTTGGATTTGCGCTGTATCGTGTCGTAATCTCGGCGACGGTAGCAAGTCAATTCCCTTTCAAGAAAGGCATCTGAGTTACTGTATACGAGTACGACAAATCGAGTGATGTGACTCGGACCTGTGCCGACGAAGTGATCCGCGCATTGATAAACATTGGGCAATCCGCATCCGCGCATACCACCTTCATCTTCTCTTGGTTGGAATGCGCGTAGTGGAAGCTTCGGCAGTCCTTGACGAACTACTCTGCCACAGCCAACTTGAAGGCTTCTTTGCTCTCGAATATCTGCCGTCGCTCCATTCTTCCTTCCACTGTTGAAAAGGCTCTTGTGAGCTAGACGCCTTCTCAGAACCTTCCAAAACGACTGAATAATCTATAAATAGACATGTGGAAACATAACGGTTACATCATACGATTCGAATAAATGAAACAAAATGATTATATGATGTAAAAGAGTACAATGTTAGCAACCTTCGTTTGAGGCCACTATTTCGATTATATACGGTATGTGGTTGCTTGATAAGGGGAGATTGGCCGACTTTCGGCATTTGTTTAGGAAAACGGCCGTTATTTGGGATTTCCCCTAAAAATATTCCCTAACAAATTATTGTGAATGGTTTAACATAAATATGGGCACATTTTCCCTGTTGTCGGAGACCATAGATCAGGGATCAGGTGTCGGATGCTAGAAGTATTATACGGTATATTATGATTTACTGCGGTAGTTAGTAGAAATGTGCTGTGATTGGTGGTTCCTCGTGTACTCTAGTAAATCATATGAAAAATACATTTCATTTGGAAATCTAGTGCATTTATTTTGACCCAAGCCCAATCTCTTTTTATCAAAAAATCCAGAAAAATCCAGTTCATTTCAATTTTGATGCCCAATTTAACTCATTTCATTTCAATTTAATTATTTACGAAATATAGTCTGCACTGATCTGGATCGTTACGTCACTTTGTATTTCCAATCGCACTTTAGTGAATCCCCTGCGTCGCAGCCGTACGTCCTGCGGGGGGCTGGACCCTCGGAAGCGCGCACTCCATAGTGAGACCAAGGCGTTTGTTCGGCCACGCTATCGATCGACGAGTCGGCGCAGTAAAGAGCAAAGGCGACCATGGCGCTGCGCGCGGTGAGCGAGAAGGCGGCGGCCTCGACGTCGAGCCCGGCGGTGACGCTATACCGCTACATCACCAAGCAGGTGCCGCGCGTGTTGACGCTGTACGACATCCCGCTGGAGCCGTCCGAGGCGCGGCTGGCCGTGCAGGCGCTGTTCCGCAAGCACGCGGACGTCAAGGACCCGCGCGTGGTCGACATGCTCATCAACAAGGCCAACATGGAGCTGGAGGAGACGCTCATGCAGTGGAAGCAGAAGGCGCACCTGCTGCAGCTGCTCGAGTCAGCCAGCGCGCTGCGCGCGAGCGCCATCTCGCCCTCGGACTCGGTCGAGGACCAGCTAAGCAAGTTTTGCGCCGGCATCGACCAGGACGAGGACGACGACGACGAGCTGTAAGCGCCGCACGAGAACAAGACGTCGGGGGGACTCGGTGCGGCCGGGAGAAGAAGGCATGGGGCCGTCATTGGCTCCCTGGCCGTCTCGATCGATCCCTCGCCGTCTGTGGCGCCGGTCGACACGCTAACGACGCGTTTAATAACAGCCAAATGGATGGACGGACAACGGGGGTTGTGCGTATCACAGTGCTTGTAGGGACGCGTCCGCGCTGGCTCCGCAAGCAGGAAGGCTTAATGTGAGCACCGCTCGCTCCCATGTCCCTGTCAGGTCATAGTGACGGCCTAGCTATCGATTCGGACCCTGTTTCTCCAGGACAAGCAGCATGTGCATGCGCTTCCGTCCTCCAAAATGCATCGCCGACGACACTAGAGCACGAGGAAATGTACAGCGAGCTCGTATTAACTTAAGAAAAGACTAGGGGGGACAGGAGACACTGGACGCTGCCTCTGCTGCCGCTCGGCAGTGGCGGCCGCCGGCGTCCGGCCGCAGGGACGAGGTCGACGCTGTGTGTGTGCTCGTCGTCTGCGCGGCTCTTGTTTATATAAACACGTGTGCGGCCGGCTCGCGTGGGTCTGCTGTCTAACGACCGGCCGAGGCGCGCGCGACTGCTTCCTGCTTCCTGCTGCTGCTGCTACCGCCGCCGCAGGCCCGCTACTCCTTGAGCGGGTTCACCTGCATGCGCACCTGGCACTGGGTCGTGTAGGCCGTGCGCAGCAGCTCCTGCATGGTCATGTGCGCCTCGGCAATGTTCATATCCGCCTTGGGCAAATGCGGCCCCGACTGCGCGCCGCCGGTGCCGCCGCCGCCGGGCATGGCGAGCGCCGTCGCGGACGACGCCTGCATGAGCGTGTTCTGCTCCACGCCGCGGATGGCCACGTCCGCCAAGTTCTTGAGGAAAATGTACTTGTCGCCCGGCAGCAGCTCGCGCGCGAACGGGTCCGTGACGCTGAAGCAGCCGACGACGTGGCCGTCGGACGTGACGAGCGGGAAGCCCGCAAAGAAGCGCACCTGTCCGTCCTGCACCATCGGGTTGTTGATGAACCGCACGTCCTCGGTCGCGTCCAGGATGATGGTCGGCTCGGACGACATGATGGCGTGCGCCTCGAACAGGATGTTGCGCGGCAGCTCGCGCTTGTCGATGCCCACGCGCGCCATGAGGAAGCCGCTCTTGTCGCCGATGAACGAGATGGCCGCGTTCTGGCAGCCCATCTCGGCCGCCGCGTACTCGACCATCTCCTGGAAGTGCTGCCCGGGGTCCACGAGGTGCAGCTCGCGCACGCGCTGCAGCCGCGCAGCCTCGTTCGCGGGCACCGGCGCCTTGGGCCAGTCCTGCCGCGAGCTGTAGCTGAGCGCGTACGAGAACGATGTGTTCTCGCGCACCGTCATGGACATCTCGAGCTGCGCCAGCTCGCTCGGCGTCAGCGCGGTCGACGAGGACGTGGACGCCGCGCCGTCGTCCAGGTAGTGCGCGAACTCGGACGCCGAGCCGTTGTCGTGCTCGTGGATGCGCGAGCTCGGCCCCGCCGTGTTGAGCAGGATCATGTCGCCCGACTTGCCGCCGCCGTAGCTCTTGCTCTGGTGGAACACCGGGTCGCTGCTCGTGCTGCTGCTCGTGGACGACGCCGCGCGGTGCGCCTGGCCGTTCGAGCGCCCCGCGCCGACCGGGTGCGTCTTCATGCGCGGCTCGCTGTACGCGTCCGACAGCGACGTGGGGTACTGCGGGATGGACGAGTTCATGCTCGACATGGACGTGTTGGTGGCGTCCAAGTCGAACGAGTCGTGCGAGGCGTAGCTCTTCTTGGCGGTGCTCGGTCCGCCGCTGCGCGAGCCGCTCGCCGACGAGCGGATCGCCGTCGTGCTCGAGTTGCGGCACTGGCGGCAGATGCGCACGTCCTTGTTGAGCCCGCCCTGCTTGAGCGAGCGCATCTCGGAGCACTTGCTGCAGACGACGTCGCCGCAGATGCGGCAGTGGTGCTTCCGCCGCAGCACGCTGAAGGCCTTGACGCAGAGGAAGCAGTGCGCGCCGTCCTTGGTGAAGCTCGACTTGTCCAGCAGGCTTTGCTGCGCCAGCGCGCGCGTGAGCAGCACGTTGGCGATCTCGGACGCGCAGCTCACGACCTTGGTCATCCATGTCTTGGTGAGCGTCGACACGGCCGCGCGGCCCGGGTGCGCCTCGGAGAGGAAGAAGGAGATCTTGATCTGCTCGCCCACGCCCGTCTCCTCGGCGACGATGCCGCAGCGGCGCATGCGCATGCGCACGACGTTCTGCGAGGGCGGGAGCGGCTCGCAGCCGTCGAGCTCGATGGACTCCCAGATGGACGCGCCGACGAAGAGGCCCGAGCCGCTCGACTGGTACTGGCTGCCGTGCTCGGCATTCTTCTCGAACACGTCGCCGTAGCGCAGGAAGACGTAGTCGCGGTGCGGCAGGTTGGGCTTGGAGGCCTGCAGCGCCATCCAGTTGACGCTCAGGCTCTCGTGCGAGCTGCGCGGCTTGCCCGAGTAGAGCACGACGCCGTCGAGGAAGAGCGTGCCGAAGACCTCGCCCATGGTGTCGCGCATCTTGCTGGTCGAGTCCATGCGCAGCAGCTGCATGACCTCCTGCAGCGGCGCGCTGACGGTCGCGACGCCCTTCATGGTGAAGAACTCCTTCTCGGCGAGCTCGAAGAGCTGCAGCCCGCCCTTGTCGCGCACGCACGCCATGTCGAAGGGTGACGTGAGCGCGTCGACGCGCGACTGGCCGAGGAAGCGCAGGTCGCGCTCAATGTCGTCCGTGATGCGCACGCGGTAGGACTTTTCGACGATCGGGAACATGGAGTACATGGTGCCGCCGGCGGACCGCGCCGGCTTGCCGCTCGAGGAGGAGGGCGCGCCGCTGCCGCTGCCGCTGGAGTCGCTGCCGTGGTCGGCCGAGCCGCGAGTGAGGGCGAAGGCCATGTGCGGAGGCAGGAGGCCGGCCGGGCCGCGAGCCAAGAGGTGGACGCGGGAGGAAGCGGCGAGGGGAGGAGAGTTGCCAGACGCCGAGGATGACGGAGGGTCTGATGCCCGTCCCCCTCCACTCAGCAACTGGTTCGATGTATGTATGTACAGACAAGAAGCAGACCAAATAAGAACCGAGACCGCATAAGAAGCACAGAACTCACTCCTCGTGTCGAAAGCGCACGCACCTGATCCCGTGAGCAGCTCGCGGAGGAGAAGACGGTGCTGCAAAGCGCGTCGGGAGATCGCCAATCGTGCGTCAGGCTCCGCTCCGCCGTGCCACGTTCAAGCAACGACCGAGGCCCCGGCCGAGAAGCAGCCACGTAGGTATATAATAGCCACGCGCGCGCTTACCTCTGCTTTCCCGAGTGAGCTGGACGACCGGCGACGCACGGACGGACTGTCCGTGACTGTCCGTGACTGACTGATGCGGCGGCGCGAGAGGCGAGGGGAGGGGCGATACAATGCGAGGGCAGGCGTCTTCGTCCCCATGCATGCAAGGCGAAGGCGAAGGCGAGCGTCCAGGCTCTGGTACAGCTTAGCGAGCGGCGCCTCCTTTTTTGGCGAGGAACAGGGTAGAGAGCGTTTCACGCGCGGGGATGCGCCTCCGCATGAGCAGGGTCACGCATACAAACTGCGAGTGCGAACTGTAGAGAGATCCCGACCCCCACAGCCACGCAAGCCGCTGGCACGTTCACGAGATGTGCGCGTCGACTTGCCTCCACTATTGGCGCTGTCCTCGCACGAATTGGATGCAGGAACATAGGAAGGCACCGCGAGTGATTTTGAGGTCGTCGTGTCGATGTATATTATAGCAACCCGCTGGCCCGCTGGCGGATTGTTTCGCTCCATTGCATTCGCCTCGCGTTGCCTCGCGTCGCCTCGCGAAGGTGGACAGCATGCTTGTAAGAAAGAGCCTGCCAGTGAGTCAAAAGGCTGGCTGATTTGCTGCAACTGCCGAATATCGACAGTGCAGTGTAGCGTTTTGGGTGCAAATCCTTCACGAGGCATCGGATTTCCAATCCAACGCCCATAGACCGCACCGCGTGACAGTTCCGCCGTTTCCATTTGGCGAAATGGTGGCACTTTACTTCGCGATTGGTCAACATCCAGCATGATCAAGCTCCATAAACTGGCATTTCGATGGCATGTCAAACCACAAAACCGGGCCGGATCATACAAACCGCAAGTGAGGACTGGCGCCGCGAAACCACATGGGGGACGCCGGGACTGAATTCTTTCCGCCTGCTCAAGCTTCCCTGACTGGCAAGGCGATCGATCGCCTTTCCAAGTGCCGGTGAAGCTCGAGGAATCGAGGAAGCGTGCGTGATGCACAAGCCTGTGCGCTCGAGTTGAAAGTTGGCAGTCACGTAATACGCGGCACCGTTGCAGGCGAGCAATCGGAGATCAAATGAGCAATCTGTTCATTGGAGCCATACTACGTACGGGTATTGTGCTTGCTCGTGGACGCGAGCGTGTACTGCGTTCGCACAGTCGTCCTCGACGTGATGAAGCTGGCGACTTTTAATCGTGGCGGAGCTCGCAGGAGTTGCGCGGTCAAGTCGGCGTGCGGTCAACTCGGCGTGGCGACGACGCACGCGTCCCCTCTTTTGTCCTCGTCCTCAACGGATGAGTCTGCCATACTAATCCCTTGAAGGACATACGTTACACTGTGTGTATGAGATTTGTTGCACATGCTGTCGTTTACACCTTCCTTCAACTGTTCGCCTCAATGCGCAAACAGCTTCAGGAGTGTAGCCATCCTGTTGGAGTGCAGGTTCAGCCGCCAAGCTCATATCTGAGCCAGCCCATGAGCGCCTGCATCAATAATGCAACCTGCGATTGTGTGTTGTACGTATTATACTATGTACTGTGCGAATCGGTGTGCTCTGACCGGATAGACTGGAGCAGCGTGGCTGTGCAGACACGGCAGTGCCTGGCAGGCGCAGCTTTCCGACTCATCGCATGCAATGAACAGGCCAGGCTGCGCCGACCTTGTGCAGCGAAAGAGGAGTGCAGACAGGACCCGACTCGGATCACCCGAGTCAAAGTCACCTGACAGCACGAAATGGCGGTATACACTGGAGCAGACAGTACCTGGCAGCCAACGTGGTGGTGCCTGCGTGCGCTCGCATTGGAAGTGCCACCTATGGTTAGCAGTGCCACCTGTGATTGGCAAAAGCACAATTTCGATGA
Organism: Phytopythium oedochilum; assembly: GCA_023338025.1. Lineage (NCBI taxonomy): Eukaryota > Oomycota > Peronosporomycetes > Pythiales > Pythiaceae > Phytopythium > Phytopythium oedochilum. Next base: position 9,135 of record JAADXX010000714.1, read on the forward strand.
CGGACCGATGCCATGCACCTCTGCAAGATCGCCAGAACGACTTGCGCGCGCCGCCATGGAACCACGTGGCTTGCCGAGATCTGGGCAAATGCTCGCGAGTCGCGCCTAGGGCTTCTATTTAGTAATCACGGTACGCAGGGGGTACCGTCAATCAATAAATAGCCGCTGAGAATGCGAATATTACAGCAAATCAATGCGCTAAAGGCGATCGATATTTAGTTTCGATTTTCGAAACAAAACATCGAAAAATTTAGAAAGGTACATAAAAAGCATCGAAAAGTCGATCAACTTTTTATTTTGACTTGATTTTTGTATGAGACAAAGCGGGCATAATCTGGCAAAAAGGCTAGGCAAATATGCCCGTTTTGTCGAAAATCAACTTTTGTCATCAAGTTTTGCAGTGAAACACTCTTCGAGGTCGTTTTATTACGGTTATCTAATCGGTCGAGAAAATTTCGTGAATGTTACGATTGACATTTTGTTTTGTGTGTGTTTATTTTTCATACAAAGTGAATTCATTATGGCTATCCGTGTAGTATACAGGTTAATATCAGTCATATATGTTATTAAACGTTTCCAATTTGACATAAGGCGCATCTATGACATAAACTTTTAAAAAATGTTTCCAGACAATTTTACGGCGTTTCCGTCCAAAATCGTTATATCGCTTCAACAAATTTAATTTTGTCTCCTATGAAAAAAAAACTTCCATTTTCCAACACTTATCCGCAATTCGAAGGGATACGAACCGCTCCAAGCACACAAGAAGAACTGACCTACCCGACGATGGCGCTGTCGGACGGCGCGCTGCTGGTCGTCGCGCTCGTGGGGCTCAGCGCGACGATCTCGCTCGTGCTCTTCTTTGCCGGCTTCTTCAGCAAGCCAGCGGTGCGCCCCTACTCTCTCTATCATATTTCTCTATCTGCTTCCTTTGCGCGGATGCTGCAGCGATCCTCATCGTTATGCACGCTCCTTCATGGCTCGTGCAGAAATCCCCGGAGGCGCCGGATGAGGCGGTCGCGGTCGGCGGCGGGCGCCGCGCAGCGGGCGGGGGACTCGCGGCGCTCCGGAAGCGCAAGGAAAAGAAGAAGCGGGACGCCGAGGCGGTCGAACCGGAGCAGCCTCCCGCGGTTGCAGCTGCTGCTGCGCCGGCAGAGGCGGCAGGCGACGGCGACGACGTGAACGGAGCGGACGCCGAGATCGAGCCGTACGTCGCGCTATTAGTGCTAAGCAGCGGAGACATCGCTCGCAAGGTTCTTACTGGTCTGGTGGCGAGTCACAGCAAGGCGATGACGAAGAAGGAGCTGCAGAAGGAGCTCAAGCGCCGCGAGCGAGAGGAAATGCGGCGGGTACGTGGTGGACAGCAAGGATCGTTGCCGTCGTGTGGGTAAAGCATCGCTTCTTACAACACTTCGCGTCGTGGTGGTGTGATAATAGTTTGACGAGGCGCAGCGGGAAGAGCAGCGACGCCGCGTGAACGCGAAAGAAGAGGCGAGCTGCTTCGCTTGCCGTCCTGAATGAGTGCATGGTCTCACTCGGTCGACCGATCAATCGATCAATCTCTTGCTTCAGCTTGAGCAGAAGAAGCGAGAGGAGGAGGCCAAAGCGGAGGAGGCGCGGGAGGAACAGGAGCGCAAGCTGGCCGAGGAGAAAGTCCGCAAGGAGCAAGAGGAGTTCGACAAGTGGAAGGACATGTTCTCGGTCGAGGAGGAGGGCTCCAAGCTCGCCGAGGACAGCGAGGAATCGCAGACGCTGCTGCAGCAGTTTGTCGACTACATCAAGGTGCGTTGGCGCTTCTCCGCCTCGTCGAGGTAGCTTTACTTTATTTTATTGACGCGATGGCTGTCGATCCTAGCTGCACAAAGTGGTGCTGCTGGAGGACCTGGCGAGCGAGTTCAACCTGGCGACGCGCGACGCGATCCAGCGCGTGGAGGCGCTGCAGCAGTCGAACCGTCTCACGGGCATCGTGGACGACCGCGGCAAGTTCATCTTCATCACGGACGAGGAGATGGACAAGGTGGCCAGGTTTATCCAGCGGCGCGGGCGGCTGGGCATCGCCGAGCTCGCCAAGGAGTGCAACAAGCTCATCCGGCTGGACGCACCGGGGGACGAGGGCAAGGCGCCCGCGGCCGGGGCCCTCGACTGGCTCAACAGCGACGAGCCCGCGGCCCAGGCCGACCTCACGCTGTGAGCTACTACCACTACATACGAGTCGCCCTACGGTGCGAGAATGATACGCTGTTGAAGCACCGCAACGTCAACCCACGCCGCTTCGTGTCCGTTCAGTCGTCCCGCTTATTGTGAGACATATTTCTCACCGTGATTGGCTGAAAAATGATATATCCACTGCTTATTGGCTGAAACAGATCATCAAGCCGCTCTGATTGGGTGGAATGTCGACATCGATTGCCGTGGTCGGATAAGAACGGGCTGAACCCGAGAGTTCTCCATTTCTGAGGTGCTGCTGAACAAGCCGTTGCGGCTCCGCTTGTGCGCCGCCGTCGCTGGGATCCCGCTCGCCTGATAGCAAGCCGCGAGCCACCGGGGAAGCGGCTCAGACCCTTTGGCTGGTCGCGCGTCGAACACCGGAGGCTCGGGGATGGAACCCGCGGCGAGCAACCTCAAGCGCGCGTGTCCCTTTGCGGACCGCGGCGGTTCCGACAACAACCGCAGTGACAGCGGCGAGAGCAAGAGCTCGCGCCTCCGGGTGGTGAGCGCCTCTGGCATCGACGGCAGGTACTGTGGCTTCCACCGCTCACGTGTCCTCATGAGTGCGGGCGGGTAGCGCTGACTGCGCCGCGTTGGCGGAATGCTTCCAGGCTGAACGAGGTGTTCATTTCGGTCGCGGATCTGTCGTCTCCCGCGGTCGCCAACGTGGTCTTCTTCCCTGGCGACGTGCAGGACAGCCGTGAGAGAATGTACGAGCGTCTGGAGGCCGTGGATCCGGCGTGCGGTGCTGATAACAGCCGTATGCTCGCTCGTCTTGCTGGATAGGGAGGTCGGCGAGTACGCCGCGTACAGCGCCTTCGCATACGAAGCTGTGCTCGAGATGCTGAGCGAGAAGTTCGGCCCCGCGAGCACGATCTGGGTCGTCCGCCCAAGCGAGTTCACGCACGGAGTGTTCAGCCGCTTCAGCAACTTTGTGCGCGCCAATGACTACGGCGCGGCGATCGAGTGTGGGTTTGCTTTGGTCCGTGCGCTGGAAAACCGAGAGACGACACTCACGATACGTCCTTCTCTCGTTGCACTTTGTCCAGACGACCCCACCGGATCGGCGACGGAGCACCTCGTGGCCTTGATGAAGGACGTGCGCGACCAGCTCTTCGACGAGGACGGTGAGTTCTCTCTCGTGTTCGCTTGTCAATACCCTTTGCCGTTGATCGAGCGCTTGCTCTAACCAAACGTGTCGCCGCCTCGGCCGCAGTCTCGCTTTCACTGGATCTTCCTATCCACCTCGTCGGGTTTAGCAAGGGTGGCTGCGTGCTCAATCAGCTCGTGACGGAGCTCGCAGGATCGTCGTCTCCGGTCAACAACCCACACTCTAACAACGACGCAGAAGGCGAGATTGGCATGAACTTGTTCGCAAAGGTGGGTCTCTTTCTTTGCGTTCGGGACAAGCGGACACGCTTGCGGGGACTGATGGAATATCTGCGCGATGATGTCACGGCCAGGTCAAGTCCATTCACTGGCTCGACTCGGGGAACGGGTCGCTCGAAGGCGCGTTACCGTCGTGCCAGGACGCGCTCAAAGCGCTCGCGCATTACGAGTACGTTGCGCCGAGTCCCCTGGCTTTCACTCATGCTGGAACTAACTCTCGCGTCTGTCTGCTTCGCGCTCTTACTCTAGGGACTTGCAAGTGTTTGTCCATGTGACGCCCTATCAGTACGAATCCAACGATCGATCATGGATCAAGGCGGAGGTCAAGGAGTTCCTGAACCACATGAGCTTCCTTGGTGGAGACGTGCAGCTCATCATGTACGTCCTCGCGCCGTGCCATTGGTGTCCTCGATAGCACTGACGCCGGTCGCGTTGACTAGGTACTACGAAGGGGAACCGGGCTCGATCGACTCGCATTTCGAGATCCTGCGCGACTTTGAAGCCCACTGCGCGTACAGACGAAAGGCTGACACGGCGTATTCCCCCGAGCACGCTGTCCGCCCATTTCGAATCGGGGCCTGCAAGTAATACCGGCGCTGATACCCGTGTCAAGCTGCCATTCACACGGTACGTATACTCGGGATGCTTCCTCAAGGAAACCAAGCAGCCCGTCAGCCGGAGCACGCCAAGACCGCCGTATCATTCGCACGTATCTCGCTTGTCAGCAAGGTGGATCGCGAGCGTGACGCGCCGGGTTCATCCTCCGAGTCTGTCGAAAGAACCTCCTGGCCACTCAGCTGCCGAATGCCGTGTTCAACGCGTCCCAGTGGATAAAACCTTCTCGACCAATCTCGGATGACGTCAGATCGGCCTGGATTTTATCGCGTCGCGGCGTAAGACCCCTGTGTAGAGACAGGGAGACGGTTTTGAGGCGTGGCGCCTTCAGGTTGGATGCATGCAGACTAGACTGCTCGCTGGTTCGAGGAGCGACTCTAACTAACCCTTTACATATAGAAACGATCGACATGTGGAGCTCTGGCATATTGGTCCGAGGCATGAACGAGGGCGACAAAAGGGATGAAATGTTCGCGAATGTTTTGGGCAAGAAGGAGAGAACTATGGACTTTGCAATCCCTCCCTTGTGTTTGTTGACACGTACATCCTACTTGAAGGGTGATCCGAAACACGGCAAATATGGACCCTGCCCATCCCCCTAATAACTATGCTGCGACAGCTTCGCTTCGCTTTTTACAGTGTGCGGATTCTAAACTGAATACAAACATTGGCGTCAAGCAAAGGAGGGCTAAGACTGTATTTATTGTCGCCCGACGTTTTTGCGCGTGTTTGCATGCGCAGCCGTCGACGACACGCCAGCACCTCATCACGTCAACCATCCCGCGTCGATCAGAACTCAATGCAAACAGCAGCAGCAACCCGCTCGCGGGACGTGTAATCCCTCCAGTACTTCGACACGCAAGCCACGCTCGGATACCGCCCAGTCGCAACGAGGACCCGTCGGAATGAATGCGGCGCGCTCGCCGCCTCTCGGTCTCCATCTCGCCATTCCCGGAATTGGCGGCCACCGACCAAGCCCAAGCGACCCAAGCGACCCAAAGCAAGTTCCTTCGTCCTCCCCTCTCGTCCAACATGACCATCGACGCCACGCGCGAGCAGATGAAGGCCTACTGGGAGGAGCACAGGTTGGTTTCCGGTCCACATACGCCGCCGCTATAGCAGCTAGACTAACACCGCACGGCTGACAGCTCGGCGGCGACGGTGGAGACCATGATGCTGGACACGAACGCCAAGCGGCTGCACGAGCTGGAGATCCCCGAGATCCTGGAGAAGGCGCCGGACATGGCCGGCAAGGACGTGCTGGAGCTCGCGGCCGGCATCGGGCGGTACACGGGCCTGATCGGCCAGACGGCCAAGTCGGTGACGGCGGTCGAGTTCATGCCGGACTTCCACAA
>JAADXX010000715.1:0-14682 GCA_023338025.1 Phytopythium oedochilum
AGCCAAGTGCGAAACCCACCGACATCCCGAATCAATGGACGGAGCCGAGCAATGTCATCACCGCTATTGAGATTGTCTACATTGGAAAACCAAGTAGAAATGACTGTACTATAGAAATGATCCTGTGTAAGTACGGTCTTGGTTTGAAATTGAAAGGGGCCTCATTCCTATATACTTCTGAGCGTTCCACTCGCTTCTTGATGAAACCTTTCCTTTGTCTCAGCTAAATTGCCCTATTATGGGATATTTGGTCTACTCATTGCTAATAAGTGCCATTCAAGATCGGGCAAAGCTTGCTGGTTGAAGGCGATCAAGTCGCATGAAACGACGCAAACGCTCTTCCCGACCGACTACGAGGACGACGCCGCGCTCGGGTCGAACAGCTTGGGCATCTGCTGCCAGCACTTCCAGTAGTCGGCGTCGTTGTGCTCGCAGTGGAGCGCGTAGTCAGTCAGCCGCAGCATGTACGTCGACTCGAACATGAATGCGAGTCCGCCTTGGAACTTCTCAGGCTTGAGCTCCGCGTTGGACGCGGCCAAGAACGTCGCGGCGTCCGGGCCGTGCGGCGTGTCGACGCTGTGTAAGGATGAGCCACCCGGTTGGAAGCCGTCCTTGCCGCCCTTCTTGGCGTCGTACGTGCCGTACACCATGCCCATGTACTCGGACATGCAGTTACGGTGGAAGTACGGCGGCCGGAACGTGTGCTCTTGCACCTGCCGAAGCGTCAGCATGACGGTTAGAGCGGATGCGGGGCTATATACTACTGTTGAGGCTCAACGTACCATCCAGCGCGGCGGGAAGATGACAAAGTCCGCGACCGCGTTGCCTGGTTCCTCCGTCTGGCATGTCAAGACGCAGTAGATGGACGGGTCCTGGTGTCAAGGCACGCGAGTAGTGCGTTAGTATCAATCCGGATACGGTCTTACCGCAGTCATGCGTAGTAGACGAACGTACCGGGTGGTCGTAGCTGACCGAGTTCATCGTGCAAAACTTGTCCAAGTTGTACTTGTACGGGACGTAGTTGCCGTGCCACGCCACCACGTTGAAGGGGGAGAAGCGCATCCGGGCCGAGAAGATGGCGCCGCCATACTGCAGAACGGAGAAGCAATTCAGCGTCAGGGCTTGGTCGTCATTCACGCCTCGGTCACCAAGGCTGCTCACCTTGTTCAGCACTCGGTAATCGCACTCTCGGTCTTCGTAGCTCGCCACCGGGTGCTCAAAGTCTCGTGGATTGGCGAGTCCATTGGCGCCGATTGGACCGAGATCCGGCAGCACAAAGTGGCGGTTGAACACCTCGAGGATGTATCCGCGGGAAGGCCCGTCAACATCAACGGAGAAGCGGATTCCACGCTGTTGCGAGTTGTACACAGACGTCGTTAGCTTCAATGTTGCTAGGCTAACAAAGCGCTGTTGAGCTTCATCTCGCACCTGAATGACGCAGATTTCTCGCGGAGCGACCGCTAGCTTGCCGAACTCGGTCGTGATCTTCAGAACGCCTTGCTGTGGGACTGCGGGAGACAGTGGGGGACTTAGCGAGCGCCATACACAGACAGCGATAGTCTTTGACAACCCACCGTACCGATCAGGAAGTCGCCATCCGAGTTGTAGAAGCACGTGTCCACCATGGAGGCGTTTGCCGTGTACATGTGGATGGCTAGACCCGCCTTCATCGTCGGCTCGCCCGCACCCGCTATGATATCACCGCAACGTGAATATCGCCGCGTTATTCCGTTCATCGCAAGCATCTCAGTCCGTCGATGTACCAACAGTTCGCAGGCCGTCGATGAAGGTGACGCTCTCCGAGTCGGACGGCAGTGGCATGGGCTGCCAGCGCATCTGCTGGGGCGTGAGCGTCTCCTTCTCAAAGTTGGCCTTGATGAACGGAGAGGTCACGGGCTGGTACTTTTCGTGCACCACGGGCGGCAAGATGCGGTACAGCCAGCTTCACTCTCACACACACAGGTATCGCAGGTGAGCGATCCGGCAGCAACCTTCGGTGCCAATCCGCTCCGCACCTGCGCTGGTTCTTGTGCCGCGGCAGCGTGAACGCCGTGCCAGAGAGCTGCTCCGCGTACAAGCCATACGGACACTTGCGTAGTCCAGAGCGTGACGCGGTCAGCAGACGAGAGCAGCAAGCATCCATCGCACATACAGCGAGAGTCGACGCACTTTCTGGGGGTTGTTCTGGCCCTTGGGCAGCGCGTTCGGGAGCGCCTCGGAGCAGAAGTGGCCACCGAAGCCCGGCAGGTACTCGAGCGCTCCCCACGCGTCCGTCTTGGCCGTATCGTCGCCCATTCCGGCTGCCGTCGGTGGCTTCTTCGTGCCAAAAGCCAAAGTGAACAACTCGATCCATGCTTCTGCCTCTTCGGGATGACGAGTCGACCTCGATCGTGCAACTGTCAGCCGGGTTCACTTGGGCTTCCCAAGACTCAAGTTGCTGGTTTAGGGCTAAAGAGCTCCTCGCCAACTTCAACTTCACGCACATGCTGGCGTTTGTATGTCTGCCAAAAGTAAACAAATTGTTTCGACGCCTGGCAAAAACGACCTACTGGGTCACTGCAACGTGGACAACCATGGCGAACTAACTACGCGGGCGAGTGGGTCCATCCGTTGCCCGGAGGCATCCCGGGCGTGGGATACTGCGCTGATCCGCCAGCATACAGCGACCGCTCGGGGATGCTCGAGTACCTTGGCATGGCGAGGTCGGTGCCGTTGCTCTCGCTAAACAGCATCGGCGAGGCAGACGAGTGTGAGTACAGAGAGGATGCCGACGACAATGACAGCGGCAAGCCTGAGATCCCGGCATCCAGCGAATATCGACGCGGAGGAGGGTACCCAGCGTAGGCGGCCGGCAGTGTCTGGGCTGTCCGCGCCACTGCCTCGCTCATGGAGGCGCTACTAGACACGGCAGTACTGCCACCACTGCTGCTGTTGCTGTTGTTGCTGGATGCGTTCTTGTTGCCGCATAGGATGCAGTTTGATAGTGAATGCGCTGAGCACTTGGACGCCGACACGCTCGTTGTTGCTGACGCCGTTGCCGATGCCGCCACTGCCGCTTTAGTAGCTGCCTCCATCGCGCTGTTGCCGAACTGGATCGCTGGTCTGTCGGCACGCCAGCTAGTCGAGCTTGATACGCTTTCTCCTGGATACACCGCGAGAGGCTTGCCAAATCTCTCGCCGTCGCTTCCTTTACAGCAGATGAAGCATCGGACGAGGCGATGGCGCGCACACGGCTCGTCCGAATTAGTCAGACACGACGAATTCGTCGAGATCTCCCCCTGAGGTCGCAAAATCAGCGAGGATCCGAATGGACTCGCTGCTGGAAGTCGTGACTGACCGTTGTCCATCACGACGCTGCACAGAACGCAGCCACGCAGACTGTGCTTAGCACAAACGCCCGCTGCTGTCAGCGCAGTCGCTTGCGCATCAGTACTTGTGGTCCTGCTTATCCGAGCCTCCGTGCTGTCCCGTGCCACATTTGGTACTGCTCGATTCAAATCGCCCCACACGGATGAGGAGTAGTGTGTCGGTCCGACGTCGGTACTGCTGGTGGTCGCAATAGGCTTCACTCCAGTCTCGCACAGTGATTGCTGCTCATTGTACCCCATTAGACGTGGCGATAAAGATGAGATCGAGCGTCTAGCAGCCAGGGATCCGGACGAAGGCCCCTCCTTGCTTGCCACGATGTCTATTCCACGTGGAGATATGCTCGCCACGCGCGGGATCCGAGTCGCCATCGGCAGCAACGGAGACGACACCGAGTAGCTCGCACCCTTGAGCGGCGACAACGACGGAGGAGTGTGAGGGCTTCGACTTGCACTGCTCGACTGCACTTCGTACGCGGGCGTTTGTTCAGGCTGGCGCGTCGCGCTTGGCAGCCGGTCGCGCAGTTCAGCTCCTCGCTCAAGCCTAGCCTTGTCCGGTTGAAGTGTATACCGCTCGAGCAGTTGTTTGTACGTCCGCAATCCCTGCTGGGGCGTCTCTTTGCTCCGACCGCTCGTGAGCCGTGGCAGGTCCGCCTTGGATGTCAACCGCTGCATCGAATCCTTCCGTCGGGTGCGCATTGCTTCTCCAAACTTCGTGTCGGTCACCGCCGCAGTCCGTGACCGTGAGGAATCGTCACCATCGCTGTCGTGACCACTCGCGCTCCTCTCGTCCGCCGCACAATCCACTCGGTCGCTCAGCGCGCGCGCTGCATTGAGTGCAGCACTTTCAGAGATCTGCTGGTCCTTGCTGGCGCGTGCCTTCTCTAACTCGCGAACCTGGGCTTCAAGCTCACGGATACGACGCGCATCCTCGTCTTTCCACTTGAGGAACCCAGCGTTCTCTCGCGCAAGCTTGCTGATCTCGCGGTCCTTGTCCTTGAGCGCGTCCGAGAACTTGCGGTGGGTCGCTTCCAGCTCCTTGAGGCGAGTCTCGTGGTGCCGGCGCTGTGCACTGTCCAGCTTCTCGCGGAGCTTGGCGATCTGCGAGCGCGCGATCAACAGCTCCGTGGTCATCATCACGGTTGTCGACCCGCCCATCGCGCTCGTCTCGTTGATGCGCAAGCTCTGCATGACGGAGCGCGCGCGGTCGGCGAACTGCAGCGTTCGAATGGTCTCGTCACTGGCGTTCAGGCTCGGGCTTACCGTCGCGATCAAGCACGACTGGGTGTTTCCGCCCAAAGAGTCTTGCAGCACACGAGTGAGCGTTGAGTCACGGTACGGAATATGCTTTCGGCCGGGCTCCGCAAGCGCAGCGATGCAGTTCCCAAGCGCCGACAGACTCGTGTTGATGTTCTTGAGCTCGAGCGAGTGCGCCTCGTCCATCGGCGTCTCTGTGTTCCACTTCTCCGAGCCCGCTAGGTCCACGAGGTTCAACCGCGACGTCCGCGTCGTACGATCGCCGGTCGCACAAGACCTCTCGAGCGTGATGTTGACTTGCACTATTGCATGGCTGCGACTACTCGCGAGGTTCGCCTCCGTCTCGCGCACCGACCGGTTCTCGAGCCCTCGTTGCATCAGCTGGAGTGCGTGCGCGACGGACAGGATGCGCTCACTCGACAAGCCTGGTACGACCACATTCATCGTGCCGTCGGCTCGAGGCTGCTCGCGTAGCAGCAGCGGCTTCTGTCGCCGGCGGTCCGTAAACAAGTCGAATAGACGGTCGTTGTAGATTTGCACGAAGCTGCAATGCAGTGAAACGTGGACCCGGTCGGTCGTCGCTGTCGCTGCTGGCGCCTCGGCTTCCAGCCGTGCTGCGTGTGACAGCAGTAGATGAAGCGCGCGCGGAACAATTCCCCACGTCGATGGGGTCGATGATGCAGGCGGAGATTCGTCGTTTTCGAGTCGAAGCGACCTGGCTGAGTGACTCGTTGCGTCGCTGCCCTCCTTCTCTTCAGCAAATCGCGGAGCCGCAATGCCTACCGCATCGCCCGCGCCGAAGTCTTTGCCGAACAGCGTGTGGGTCTTGCCCGTACCGGTCTGGCCGTAAGCGAACACTGTCGCGTTGTACCCGTCCATGGCGGCGCGCACGCTTGGCTCGATGGCGGAGAATACGTCTTCCTGGGTGGCGGAAGTAGCGAAGACGCGATTAAACGCGCACTCAGTCACTGTCGAGCCGCTAACGCCGAATGTGCCCGCAAGGCTGCCGTGGCTTGTCGACGACTGAACCTGGATTGATGTTCCCTGCTCACTCACGGCCACGACCGCCTTGTCGTCGAGGTTTCCAGCAATCGGACGAACTCTCACCAGCACCTGGATGCGTCGTGACTCGCCCTCTTGCATTTCAGTCGATGTGCAAGAATCAGCAAACGCATTCCCGTCCGAAGACAACGCTGCTGGTTCCTTGACAACCTCGCATGCGATGGGCTCGGTAGAGTTGGTGCGAGATGTTCGTGGACTGCTGGGTGTGAGCGAAGGTGTAGTTGCAACGTCGGATGCATCTTCATCGAGCTCCGGCCTCGACTCCAGTCCCTTTAGCGTTGTGTCCACCTCGACCTCATCAGCGAGACTTCCCAGTGCCTTCGTGTCCGATGTTGAAGCCGCTGCAGCCTCTAAGTGGCACACACCCACGCCCTCGGAGCTACCTGGTTCTTCATCGTTGTCCCAGTTGTTGCGCTCATACTCGTCGGTGGTTCTGTCGATTTTCCTGCTGGTCGCCCGCTCGCTCGAAGATCCTCCGAGGTCCCATTCTTCTCGAAACGAGTACGCGTCAGCATCAGTGCTGTGGATCGTGTCCGATTTGATAGACCCGGCAGTCGACAGCACCGAGCGAAACTCCTGCGAGTCTCCAAGCCACGCGCATCCGGTGGAGGAGTGGGTAGTAACGTCCTCGCGGGGTTCTCCGCGATCAATCTGAAGCGCCGGGGACTCGGAACTGACGAGGTTGTCCAGTGGATCGTTCGAGTCCGGCATTTGCCGCCCGAGCACTTCTTGCTGCAAGCGCAAATCCGACAGCAACGCAGCGGTTCAAGCCAGTCACATACCACTTGGTTCCGCGCGTGTGCATGCCGGAGGAAGGGCACAGGAATGCTTTTTGCCACGCTGGGGCGGCTGCCATTCACGTTCTCACTGCATTCCAAGCCTTGAGCGCACCTATAAATAGTATTAGGCCCACTCACCAACCGCGCGAGCGACACCATCAGCAGCTTCAGATGTTTCCAACGGAGACTGAATCGATCAACTGGAGAAAACAGATCACATGAGGAAAACATCCCGCTTAGTCGACACTTACACGGGGAGTTGGTCCCTGCCCTGGGCTGCCCAATCCTTCGGCCCGTATCACTCTTCTTCTTCTTCACTGCCAATCTGTCGTCGGAGCATACAATCACACTGTCAGCATTGGGTTTCGTCCGATATCGCTGATGCGATCGATGACCAACGTACCAGATTAGGGAATGCTTCGGGAACGGCGCCGTCGAAATCTGCCGAGACATTCGCGAACGACAGACTCTCGAAGAACCGCCGCTGTGCCGCGAGTGTCGCTGCTCCCGCCTCTTGCTCTTCCGCTTCTGGGTGAACTTGATTGCGCGGGGACTGTCGACGAGAGCTGCTGTGGGTCGGGCGACTGCTGGCAGCTGCCGACACCTCATCCATCTCGACTTCAAGGCGACGGCGCTTCGGTCGAGTCGTGGCCGCCGCTGCCGGTTCCTGTGCTGCTTCGCGGCCGCGCTTGGACGCGGACGGCAGCTCTCTAAATGCCGCCCGGCGCGCGCTCGTCCGACTCGGAGTCTGCTCCGCGTCTGTGCCCTCCTCGCTTGCCGCATCTCTCGCTCCGCGCCGAGAGGACGTCCTTCTGCCTTGAGCAGGGGATCGATCCGAATGCTTGGGAGTTGGTGGTAAGGGCTGCTCCTTCGGTCGGCGAGGCAAGTCCGCCAATGCGTCGCCAGTTATAGACTCGTAGACTTCGCGCATCAACGGAGTCGGCCGCTTCTTCAGCACGATATCGACTGAGGCCTTCATGAAGGGTACCTCCGCCACGTTGAGCAGTCGCTTCTGCTGGCGATCGCGCTGACGGGACATTTCTAGCAGCATCCGCCCGCGCTCAAGCGAGTAGCGAAGGTCGCGCAATTGGTTTAAGATTTCGCGGGTGACCCACGACTGCCGCTTCACGTCGTAGACAGCGTTGGTCGGGGCGTGTGCGTCGCAGTAGAACTTCCACTCCACTCGGTTCGATCGTGCGCAGTAGAACTTCTTCTTGGCTGCGCAGATGGGATGGAAGCGCTTCTGGCATTGAGCGCATCCAACAAGCTCGCCCTGTCGCATTCATTCAACAGCATCGCACAGCGTTAACATCACACCAAAATCCACCATGCGAGGACAAGGTAGATCTATCACATACCGATCGCTTGAAACACAGCTCGCAGCGTCCGGAAGTCAGTAGGGCTGTCGTCTCAGAGCTGTTTGCTGGAGGGGGCGGTGGGTAGGAGTGCTGGATATGATGTCTCTTGACCACCTTTGTCCTCTTCCACTTGGAGCAGTACACGTGGATCCACTTATCGAACGCCAGAGCTGGCTCCGTGTGCACGCCGCCAGTATCTGAGTTCTTCGGAGAGGTCTTCGCTCCATGGGGCTTGTGATGCGGAGCTGTACTACTACTGCCCACGGCTTGCACTTGTGGTGCCAGTGAAGCAAAATGTGAACGAGGCTGCTTCCCTCCGCCGCTGCGAACCCCAGCCACGCGCGGCGACACCTTGCCATTCAGCGTTAGCTGCTTCACGCCGGCACTCTCAGCGACGCTTGCGCACGGCATCAAATAATCGCTCGAGTGCCCGCAAGCGACGCATCCTTCACTCGCCTTATTGCTTCCGATCTGTATGCAGCGCTCGCAGATCCAGTTGCTTCGGAAGATGCTCGCCGACGGTCCGATGTCGCTGATGCAGCACTCGGGGTGAATATAAATATTGCAGTACTGGCATCGCATCATGAACTGGCGGCGGTGGAGCATGTTGATGTCCGCCAGCTCGCCCACGACCGGGACGATGAACTCGAAGCAGGCAGCGCACATCGTCATGTCCGTCCAGTCTGGCTGCAAAGCAGAATGTTCGTGCCTTGCTTCTTCTTTCGTTGGCTCCTGCGCAGCGATGATTGCTTGTACGATCGACCCCGAAAGCAGCGGAGACGCCTCCGCGCTCTTGGGGAGTCGAGAGTAGTTGTAAAAGCTGTTCTTGTTCTTGAGGACGAAGAACGCGTCGATGCGGACCTTCCGTCGGCGCTGACGCTGAACAAGTCGCTCCGATTCCGAACAGTCCGGCGGCAGGTGGCCCTTGCACAACATTTCAAACTTCAGTCCTGCACCACCGCCGCCGTACACGAATCCACTATCGGACAGCGTGATCGTCATCGGCAGCCCCTCAAACCATCCGCACAGCGGGTGGAAAGAGACGGAGCAGTCCAAGTGGCAGCACTTCACGGTCCGTCCGCACGCGACTCGGCAGTACATGCACAAATCGCCTTGGCACAATGACTGGCAGGCTTTGTCCGGTTTCTCGCCGTTGCATTTCTTCTCGGCGGCCCCGTTCGCGCTCCCACCAGCAGCTGCTGCCACAAGGGCTTGGACTTCAGCAGTCGAGTCTCGGAACCGCGTGATGTTACTCGAAACGCCGACTAAGCTGATGTCCGACAGCTCCAGCAGGTTTCCGATCCACACCTTGGGACACCATAGCGCGCACACGACGTGGACCCACTTGCCGTCGATCGTCCGCTTGAATGCACCATCACCTAACGAGCAAAGCTGGCAGAAGACGGCGGAGGCCGGGTCCAGTCCCTCGCGCTCCACCTTGCAGCGATCGCAGATGAACTCGTTGCTCGGCACCTTGACGATTCCGTAGCAGCGTTGGTGAACGGCCAGCTCGCACCGGTCGCAAAACACGATCGGGTTCGATTCGGGGGACTGGCCATCAAAGCAAACGACGCATGTTCCATCGTCGATCGGCTCTTCGTCGTCTTCCTGGTCTTCATTCTTTGGCTGCTCAGACTGCTTACCGCCGGATATCTCGTCCATAACCGCTGAAAGACTCTTCGTGCCTCGGTAGCCGACCACCAGGCTCTTGCAAAGCTGCTTCCAAGCTGCAAACTCCTTGTAATACAGCTCCGTGATTTGCGCAGCACTCTGGAAAGAAGCATTCTGGTGCTCCATGACTTCCAGCTCCCTCGTCAGAGACCGCAATGAACATCTATTCTGCTGCATCTGCTCATTCAGGTGCTCGATGAGCAGGTTGATGGCGGGTGTGACGTCGTCTTTCTCGAACTGTTGCTGTTGCGGCGGCTCAGAGCTCGCATCGGGGTCGCGCACTGCATCCAACGCACCGACTTCACTCAATGCGACCAACAGATTTGCATCCGTCGAAAGCGGCAGCGTCCACTCGCTCACCAAACCAGCCAGCGTTGACAGGTCATCATGACGAAAGGTGGTCCAGACGCTCTTCTCTGCGTCTGCGGTAGCTTCCTGGTCGATTGCTTCCTCCCCCGACATCCGCATCGAGAGCTTGCCAGCTGCACGCAACTCAGGCTCGTTCGCGTTGGTAAACACGACGCGAATATCGCCAGCCAAGTTCGAACTTGGTCCAGCCTCCGCACCATTGCTATCCTGTGCCTGTACTGGCGAAGGTTGAAGAGCGTCTGTCACCGAGCCCGTGTCCGATGGAACGATCTCGATGAATGGCTGGGCGAAATAATCGCTCATGCAGTGAGTGCGGCTCGCGCGCATCATGAAGTCGCAACGATGCACTGTTGTCTGCACTGCGAGAGCTCGGCTGGCTGGTGCGTCGCGCCCAACCAAAACCGTGTCTCGGCAGAGCAAGTCGTTCGGCACCAGCCGCCGCTTGTGATTCGCAATGTCGTCGATCTTTGCGCCGCAAAGGCTCTTGCAGAGCTGGTCCAAGCGCTTCTTCACGACCGTCTGGTTGCTGAAAAAGTTGCGGTTCACCACCTTCCAGAGATACGCAGCGTTCATCGGCGCCCCAGCGTTTTGCCCCGGCCACGAATCAAACAGCACGTCTGTGAGGTCCGAGTCGTTCGCCACGGCGGCATCGCGCTCTAATGCGCTCTGGTCGACCGCCGCTGCTGACGTCGGAGATGCCGCGTGCTTGCGCTTCCACTTGCCGTGCTTGCCGGCGTGCTTTGCGTGCGGACAGTTGTTGCGCAAATGGCCCATCATGAGGGTTTCACGAATGTGTTCGCCGCACTCGGGACAGGGACGCACGGGGACGCTGCTCGATCCGTGACGACGCCTCGCCTTGTCTCCCGCATTGCCGTTACCATCCGCGCGATTCGCCTTGCTGCGCTGCTTCCCGTCGGAGCTTCTAGCCGCGTTCTTCGCTCTCGAAATCCCTACCGGCGTCATCCCATGTCGAGTCAAGAGCAACTTCTGCTTGCGCACGTCTTCCTTGGCGAGCCACCCGAGGATGCACTGGTCCTCGTGCACGTCCTGGTTGGCGGGCGTGAACTTGGTACCGCAGTAGCGACACTTCCCCGGCACTGTCGGGTGCTCGCGCATGTACGTTTGCGCGTGCTCGAGCGCCTTCCACGAGTCGTCGACCATCTCGAACTGGCGCGACGACACGTCGCTCAGGTGCGTCTTGCAGTGGTAGACCTGCTGGTTGGCCTCGTTGTAGCCGGTGAAGATGAGGCTCGAGGGCGACCGGAACGCGCACGTGACGTGGAACGAGCGCGCGCAGCGGCCGCTGACGCACTGGATGCAGCCGCCGCGGAGGCCGCAGACCAGGCAGCGCAGGCCGTCGCGGCTCGGGTCCAGCCGCGCGATGCGGACGCGCTCGTCCAGCTCGTTCGCCAGGCTGTGCGACAGCTCCGGGATCCAGTTGATGCACAGCACGTGGCACCACACGTCGCGCTGGTCGGTCAGGCGCAGCGCGCCGCCCGCCACGGGGCACACGGCGCACTGCGGCGGCACCGGGAGGGCCGCCTCGCCCTTGGCCAGCACGAACTCGCACGGCTCGCAGAGCCAGGCCGAGAGGTCGCCCGCCACGCTGCGCCCGTAGCACTTGACGTGCACCGAGATGCCGCAGCGCGCGCAGACGACCAGCACCGACCCGTTGTAGTCCTCGAGCGACAGGCACACGCTGCACCGAGCACCACCAGACTCAAGCGCCGCCGGGCGGTGCGCGCGATCGCTCGCCATGGCGCGCGCGTAGGAATCGCGTTCAGCGCCCAGCTCGCGACGCGACTTGTTGCGTCGCGAGGGAGAGCGTAACCCCGCGCGTTGCTGCTCGGCTGGCCGACGCAGAGGGGGGGGATACGCCGAAGGTACGCGCCGAGGAGAAAGGGTGGCGGCCCTGGATCGGCTCGCACTGGATCGGCTCGCGCGGATCGGCGGTGCGCGGAGACGGGTCTTGGCTGCGGTGACTCCGTGGAGCGGAAGGGGGCGGGCGGGCGAGCGCACGCGCGGCAAGCGCGCGGCGGTCGGGGTCGGTTTCGGCGGCTTCTTCCCGCCCGCTTGCTCGCAGCAGTGGTGGCGGCAGGGAACAAGGGTAGCCGCTAAAATGTGAGTATATGAGGGGACGTAAAACGAAATGACCCTAACTAACCATTTTGTGATTTCGATAAAATCAGCCTCAAAGATCAGTCACTCTATTTTCGTACCTAAACGAGTTGTGAGAAAAACAAAAATTACGGATTTCATTCAGTAGTATAAAGTACACCTTGAGCACTCAAAACCCAAATTGCTGAACTATGGTAGCCGAAATCAAAGAAACGGACGCCAGTAATTGATTCCTCGTACCAAATTTACCAAAGTCAACCCAATATCACAAAATCGGTTATATATATTGAGCTTGATATGTTTTTCATTGTGCCATAATTTGGCGGAAAATTTGAATTTGGCAGTGGTTGGAACGTGAATCGATAGAGGAGATCCTCAGCTTCTCAACTGTGTGCTCTAATCCAGATTCGTACTTAGGTTCGTTAGGGTCATTTCATCTCACGTCCACTCATATTGCCAAGACCAGAATATATAAGCCGATAAGCCAAGTGGCAAAGTTCATTTGTTGCAGTGATATAGCGACTTTGGACGAAAACGCCGTAAAAGTCTGGGAACAATTTTTTTTAGTTTCTGTCACACATGCCCATTTTCTTAACATATAATATAAAATTACACAAATAGATGTGACCATATATACATATTCTCAGAAATGGCTACAAGGAATACATATTTTTCAATACTATACGAAAACGGTGATTATATTCACATGTAAATGATGCAAAAGTTACTTACACGATCAAATTACCGTTATAAAACGAAAAATAAATAAATAACCGATGACAAAAGTTGATTTGCGACAAAACGGGCATTATCGCTTCAACTTTTGGCTCATACAAAATGCAAGTCAATCCTAAAGTCGTTCGATTTTACAACAATCGAAATTAAAATTAAGTTTTGTAAATGCCTACAATTTGCGTAAATTCCTCTTTTGACTATATACCCACATTGTGGCAAACGAATATAAATGATAAATAACGGACGATTCAGGGGTACGACCGTAACCGACCGTCACTCTTGACTATTACAAAACACGGTATACATGCTAGCGGCGCAAGCGAGAGAGTGGCGCTGTTGATGACAAGTGGATCGTTATCAGTTGCAAATGGAAACGTCAAGCTATCCTCGTCGCGCGCCTTGGGCTAACGCTGATTAGAGGTGCCAACTTTGAGCGTCCCAACTTTGGTCAACTGCTATTTACTCTAACTACATCTCAACTTTCAACTGCCTCCCAACTGCCTCTCAACTACCACTCAACTACCACTCAACTTTCCCCCTGTTTTGTATTGCTTGAAATATCCAATACAATCTTCAAATAAGCACCTCCGATACAAGCGCTCACGCCGTGCTAAAGGGCGAGAGCGGCGTGGCCGCGGCTGAGCTCGCTCGCCCGTAGAGACCGCGGCAGTGCTGGAGACCTCGTCTAGCTGTGCTGAGTGTGCGTAACCGCCTGCTAGCTCTTCGGCGATGCAAACACCATCGAGCCCAAGCGCCGTACGCATGGCGGGGTCGAATTATCGGCAGGAATCACGCACGCGAAGGCATGCTCATCAAGTGGCGCTGTTTCAAAGCCCCGACGTTGTCGATACCATCCGCTCCCGCATCGATTCAGGTGGACACAATCTACGGCCCCGTTCGTCAACTCCGCGCGTCGGTTCCAGTGGGCTCAACTTACGACTGCGTTCGTCAACTCCGCGCAGCTCGTCCAGGACGCCGCAACCAAGACGCGTCGCGCTCGTCCAGAGCCAGCAGCGCACCAGTTCTCGCATCCGTTACAGCTTGACACCCATCGCTGACGAGCTAGGGTTGAGGCTATTCACCATGAAGCAGCAACGACGGAAAGAAGTGTGGCAATTTGTCCGACTAGTCGCGAGCGACAAGTATCGTGATTTGGCCGATCATGAGCTCAAGAACGCGCATACGGAGTTCGCGTACTGTTTGCGATGCAAGATACAGCTCAGGTACACTCCAACGTCAAATCACGTGCTCGCGCACATGCAAAGCTTCCATTCCGACTATATGAAGCGCTTTTTGGAGCAGCGACGAGCCCAGAAACAGGCACGATCTCGCAACCTAGCCGCTGAATTGATTGAGGCGGCGGAACCAGTAAAAAAAACGCCCAGCTCGAAGGCTCACAAAAGCAGAGAATCAGCACGTGAGGCGGCTCCTAGCACGATGGATCGCCTGTCACTTTCGGCCGCTGAGCATTGTCAAAGACGCTGGCTTTGTGGAGTTTGTTAAGTACATCACGCACGACCTGGGCAACATCGACATCAACCTGCCGAAACACACACAGATACGAGCCGAGGTAAAGGCACTCGCTCGTGAGATGCGTGTGGAACTCAGCAACGTCATCAAGAGGGAATGTGAATTCTACGCCATTACGAGTGACATTTGGACAGCGCGGAACGCGCGCAGCTACATTGCGCTTACTCTACACTACGGGGACGAGTCGTTCAACAATAAGAACTGGACGCTAGAGGTGATAGAGCTTCCTGGGATGCACGATGGCGAGGCTATCGCTGGCGCATTGGCAAGGATCTTTAGGGAGTGGTTGCTCACAAAGGATCAGTGTGTCAAGCTACTGAGAGACTCAGGTTCCAACATGGTGAAGGCCGCGAGCGAGCTCAAGATCAGCCACATGTCGTGTATTGCTCACTCCATTCACTTAGTTCTATCGGGGGCATTGAGCAAGCGGAAGAAGAT
>JAADXX010000716.1:0-14669 GCA_023338025.1 Phytopythium oedochilum
CTCTCTCTCTCTCTCTCTCTCTCTCTCTCTCTCTCTCTCTCTCTCTCGTCACTCCGTGGCCTCAAACGCCTCCTCGCCCTTCATGAACGGCGCCGCAACAGCCCTAGTAACCGCAGGGCCCATGCTGTCCGCGTCGCTGCCGAACGCCGAGTGCGTCGCCAAGAACGGACGGATGACCCGCGGCTCGCCCACGACGCGGACGGCGTACGTCACGCGCTCGCGCACGCCATTCGTGACGACGACCTCGTAGAACCCAGGGAAGGCGACGAGGTCGCCGCGCTCGTCGTGCAGCGCCAGCGTCTCCGGCGTCACGGAGAACGAGACCGGCCGGCTCTCGCCGGGAAGCAGCGCGACCCGCGTAAAGTCGAACAGCTGCTCGTTCAGCTGCGTCGCCGGGCCCGTCACGTTCGTCTGCAGCGCGCGGAAGAACGCAAACACGACCTCTTCGCCTGCGCGCGCGCCAGTGTTGGCCACTTGGAGCGACAGCGTCGCGCCGACCGCGTGGGTCACGACCAGCTCCGCCGCGGCCTCCTCGCTCGGCTGCGAGTTGCGCAGCGAGAAGCTCGTGTAGCTGAGCCCGTGCGCGAACGGGAACACGGGGACGTGCTTGTAGTACCGGTACGACCGGCCGGGGAACTTGGTCATGTCCATGCTCTTCATGTCCACCTCGCGGATGTAGTCCGAGCGGTACATGGTCACCGGCAGCTTGCCGCTCGGGTTCACGTCGCCAAAGAGCACCTCCGCGATCGCTCGGGCGCCAAAGAAGCCCGGGTAGAAGGCTTCGAGGACCGCGTCCGAGTGCCGAACGAGCTCCTCGCACCCAATGACGCCGCCGTTGAATAGTACGACGACCACGGGCGTCTTGCTCGCGCTCGTCACTCGCCGCACCTGGCGGAGCAACTCCAGCTGCGTCGCCGGCAGGTCGATATTCTCGCGGTCGCCCGCTTCGCGCTCGATACTGGTGTCGATCCCGAGGAACAGCACGACGGCGTCGCTCGCCTCCGCCGCCGCTAGCGCGACCTCAAACCCGTCCGTCGACGTGTCGTTGATCCCGCAGCCGCGCTCGTACAGGACCGCCGTCGACGAGGACTCCTTGAGCGCCTCGACGATGGCATCCACCGGTGTCTGCACACACCCGAGCTCGTGGTAGTCTCCGTGGCAGATCTGGCCGTAGTAGTTGCCCATCATTCCGCCGCGGGCCTTGGCGTGCGGGCCAATCACCGCGATCTTCGCGAGCGTCTTGGCTAGCGGCAGCACTTGACCGCTGTTCTGGAGCAGCACGAGCGACTTGCGCGTCGCGTCCAGGCTCAGCGCGCGCGACTCGGGCGTGTTGACCTCGCTGGGCGGCACGTGCCAGTACGGCTGGTCCTCGATCGGGTCGAACAAGCCGAGGTCGAAGCGCAGCCCGAGCGTCCGCCGCATGGCCGGGTCGATGTCGCGCTGCTCGTCCAGCTTGCCCTGCTGCACCAGCGACTCGAGGCAGCGCTGGTAGACGCTGCCGCTGTTCACGTCCGTGCCCGAGCGGATGGCGAGCGCGCCGGCCTCGCACAGCGACTTGGTGTAGTGCGCCGCGGCGAAGATGCCCTCGATGGCGCCCGAGTCGCTCGTGATGTACCCGTCGAAGCCGAGCGTCTCCCTCAGCAGCTTGGTGTTGAGCTGCGCGTTGGCGCACATGGGCACGCCGTTGACGAGGTTGTACGAGCACATGAGCCCGCGCGCGTTGGCCGGCGGCTCGACGGCGGCCCGGAAGGCCGGCAGGTACGTGTCGGCGAAGTCGTACGCGCCGACCTTGGCGTCGAACTGCATGCGGTCGACGCCGTCGTAGTGCTCGTACGAGTACGCGGCCCAGTGCTTAAGCGTCACGACCGCCTGCAGGAACGGGCTGCTCTCGTCGCGGCCCTCCTGCAGCCCGCGCGTGTAGGCGACGGCGTAGCGCGCGACCCACACCGGGTCCTCCGACGGCGTCTCCATGTTCCGCCCCCACCGCGGGTCGCGGTTGATGTTAATGTTGGGCGACCAGCAGTCGAGCCCCAGGTGCGGGCCCGTCGCGTAGTTCTCGCGCGCGCCCTCGAGCCAGAGCGCGCGCAGCTCCCAGCCGATGACGCGCCCCATGTCGCGCACGACGCCCGGGTCGAAGGCCGCGCCGAGGTTCACCGGGTTCGGGAAGCTCGTCGCGCAGTTGGTGCCGCACGTGGACTGCACGCCGTGCACGCAGTTGGCGCCCCAGTTGTACTCGGGCAGACCGAGCGCGCTCACGTTCCCGCGCGGGCTCGCGCGCGCCGTCAGCGCCAGCACCTTCTCCGCCAGCGACAGCCGCGAGACCAGGTCCTCCACGCGCGCCGCGCGCGGCAGCGACGTGTTGCAGAACGGGAAGCCCGCGTGCGCCGCGTCCGAGCACGCGCGCGGGATCTGCGACAGCGCCACGCGCTCGGAGGCGCGCGAGGGCCCAAGGAGCGCCGCCCACGCCGCCAGCAGCAGCAGCAGCAAGCAGTCGAGCCGCATGGTGTCCCGGCGGCGATCTTCGTTCGGTCTTTGTGGATATGACATCCATAAATTGCTATGGATATCCCTCTGGATGTTTGTGAATCAGTTGAGGCCTAAATTAATCTCGATTTTTGGGTATCATGCGTGATTTGGGCGTATTTTGTGGAAAGTTGATTTGGGCTTCGCATGTTGAAGTTGAAGTGCAACAATAAGCAGAGCCTTCAATTACGCACTAGGGTTCGTCAACTAACACAGCAGCACAGTGGACATTTCATCAGCTTGGGCCCGTCGAGTCCTCCTCCCCCCCCTCCACGTCATTTCCCCCGCCGGTTGGAGAAAGACGACTTGGGACGCGACTTCATCCACTTGGTCACCGTCGGCATCTTGAGCAGCTCGGCGTGGTGCATCTCCTTGTCGTAGCGGTAGTCGAAGAAGAGCTAGCGTACAACCGCAAGGTCAACAGCAGGACGCCAGAGCGAGCAGTATCAAGGACCAGCGCCGTACCTCCGTGTGCATCGCAATGTCGCGCAGCGCGAACAGACCGATGCGGTAGTCGCTGTTCGCGTTGATGATCTTGCAGTAGCAGTTGGGTTGCTTCGAGTGGTTGATGAACTGGAGACAGAAGACGTGCACGCCGTCAATACAACCGCCGGTCGAGCTCTCAATCGGGATCTCCACGTACCCGTGTCTTGTTGCCCTTGCGCGTCGAGTCGATCACCGTCTTGGTGTCCAGATTGAACAGATAGCTGCACCAGCATCACAACTGTTGGCATGGATCCAATGTGAACTGCACGATCAGGACTGGGCTCACCTCTGGTTGACCTTGTCGTAGATGGCACCTCTGCGCTCCGCTTCCTCCTGGGTCACCATCTCGCCAATGTACTCGATGATGAACTCGTCCTTGGCGATGGGCTCGCCCGCAAACAGACCCCATCCAGCCTCCTCCATGGTGGAGCGCGCCAGGTGGAGGCGCTTCTGCGAGCTCAGCGTAAGGCTCCGGTTCTGGCACGAGGTGAGCTTGTCGTCGCCCTTGCGACTGCGGCGGCCGCTTTCCGCGCTGCACCCGCTCCCGTTCCGGTCCTCCTCCTCCTCCTCCTCTTTCAGCTTCGCGTCGAGCGACGCGCCGACTTCGTTGGGTTGTGCATGAACACCGACGCTGACGCCGCTCTCGGCTGTCTTATCGCCGGCTCCGTTCGTCTTGAGGGCCGCAATCTCGTCCGCGCAGCACACGGCGCACAGATCCAAGTCGCACTCGCGACCGGCGGCGAAACATGGACACGCCTTGGTGCGGCACCGGCCGCGCACGCAGCGGCAGCCGCGGAAGAAGATCTTGCACTCGTCGTGCACGCAGTTGCAGTGCTTGGAGCAGAACACGCCGTCCTCGATGCACGAACAGTTGGTGTCCGAGCACGGACCCGCGTGTGAGCACGGCTCGATCCTTCAGGCATCGCGCCGACGACATTAGTTCGCATCTCGTCAGCACTGGGGATAGAGCGAGAGAGGAACGTACTTGGTCTGGATGGCATCCACGCTGCCGTTTTGTGGGACTGCACGCCACGCAACAGCACGTCAGTCAGTCCGCAGACTGATCTATCATAGATCCTAGAGCTGTGATCCGGCTAAAAGCCCACGCGTGGATGCTCACGCAAACGTGGGAGGAAACAGCGGGATCGCAAGACCGCCGGAGGAGACCCCGTCGGTCCTGCGTGGGTTGTTATATGTCACGCGTGTGGCTAGCTCTTCGCCGAGAATGCTCCATGGCGGCCAGCGTATCTGAGCGGTGACAAGGACGTGCAAGATGCAGACACATGCAGCGGACATGCAAAACGTACTTTGAAGGTGCGAGGTCGACACGCGGATCGACTTCTTCTTGCGCGGAGGTCGGCGATTGTGGCGCTGCATGGAGACGAGTCAGCGGTGCGACGGTGGTTCAGCGGCGATGCCAATCGCGAGACACTCACCCCGCGCATGAGAGTCCTGTGGTTGATGTCGTTTTGCGCGCAGAACTCGGCGACCTCGAGGCACGTCTTGCTGCCGAGCAGCTTGGCGACCTCGCAGAAATTGCCCGAGCAAATGAAGTACGCGCGCGTGCAGGCGGCCCGCATGGTCTTGTCCCAGCCAAACGCGGACGAAATCGCGCTGGCCTTCGAGAAGCGCGCGCTGTGGGTGCTGCCCATTTGTCCGAGGAAGCACTGGTTCCCGCAGTTGCGGCCCGTGCCGACCATCTGGTCGCGCTCCTGCGCCTGCAGCGTCACCGCGTTCTGCTCCGTGACCTCCAGCTTGGGGACCTCGATGCAGCCGTGGTAGTCGCAGTCGTAGACGTAGCAGCGCCGGCAGAAGAGGCTGCGGAACGAGTCGACTGCCTTCTCGTACTGATCAAAGTGGCTGTTCTCCGGCGACAGCGCCGGCTCATCCTCGTCCGCCTGCCCGCTCGCGCCGTCGGTGCCTCCGGCTGCAGCGTTCGCGGCCTCCATGCGCCGCTTCTTCTTGGCCGCGCGCTGAGACTGCCGAAGCTTCTTGTACACCTCCATCACCACCTCCTCCTCGACGTCGATGGCCTTGGCCACGCGCTTCAGGTCGGGCGGCTTGAGGTCCCACGTCGTCTGCAGAGTCGTGAGCACGCTCTCGCACAGCTCCTTGGTGAACTCCACCTCGCACGCGCTCGTGCCCTGCAGTCTGCCAAAAGCGTTAGAGCCACGCGACCGATATGTACAAGCACCGGCGGCACATCCAGCGCTCACTTGATCTGGTAAAACTCGGACAAGACGTCGTCGTTGTCGTCGTCGCCAAAGTAGGGCAGGAACTTGAGCTGCGGCTCGTCCTCAACCGCGTAGTTCTTGGCCAGCGCCGTCCACATGGTCAGGTGCGGCGTCGGCTTCGGGTGCGGCAGCACCACAGCGCGCTTCACGAGCTGCTGCGCGGCGCTGCCTGACGCCAAGTGCACCGTCGTCTTGGCCAGCGTCCGCGTCATGAGCCCCGGCTCCTCCGGCCACTCGGACGCTGGTCGCATCCCATGGGACAAGCGGCCGTTAGTTACTCCCGTGCTTCCGACTAACTCCTGAGCCCAACCAGCCAGCGACAACGTAGGAGGACGCACTCTGGGCCGTCGACAGGCTCTGCATGGCGTCAAGGAACGCGGCAGACGCGGCGACCGGGTAGCGCTGCCGCACGCGGCGCTGGGCCGCCAGGTACCGCATGTTGAGCGCTCGGTTGCGCGCGATCTCCTCCTGCCTCGTCGGTCGCAGCGCGTCACGGCGTCAGTTAGCAGGCGCCGGGCGCATAGAGGCCCGCTGCGGCTGCAACAACAGGCGCGTACGCTGGCGCGGCGGTTGTAGAAGCTGACGAACTCGTTGTACGCGACCGTCGCGTGCGCCACGAGCTGCTCCTCCATCTCCGAGTCCGAGGGCGGCGCGTAGTCCGCGCCGGCCGCAGGAGACGCCGGCGACGGTGACGGTGACGGCGACGCCGCGGCCCGCGCCTTGCGCTTCGCGCCGCCGCCGCCGTCGTCGCGCGGCCGTCCGTCCGCCGGCGGAGCCATCGCTGGGGATTGAGGTCGGGTCGTTGATGGCGGGGAGCCGCAAACCTTGATTTCAGTATGGAGTACATATCCAGCGTACATGGGGTTATGCTCGTAGTTTGCCACTTTCGTCGACGTCCATACTCTGGATTTTTTGCTTACTGAAGTCAAGTCGCATGGAGTTGGGGTACAAAACACCATCATACTCATTCTAAATAGCAAAATTAGTATACATAGTTTTGGTAATAAACATAGAGCTACGCATCTGCCATGCGTATTTACGTAAATGGACCCGTCTGAAGGCGGCGCCAGTGGTTTTGCGCCGGCGCCGGCCCATAGTGCGAGCAAGATACCTGGCGGCATGGCGGCGTTCGCGTCGCGCTCGGAGCGCGCGCTGGCGACCAGCGTGCTGCGCGACGACTTCGGCGAGGCGGCCGAGAAGGTGGCGGACCTGCTGCTGCGCTCCGAGGGCCTGCGGCTGGCCGAGATCGCGCAGCGGCTGCGCGCGGACCGGAGCGCGGCCGCCTCGTCGCTGCCCTCGCTGCACGAGGTGCGCTAGCTCGGGCTCACCGCGTCCAGCGATCCAGCCAGCCAGCTAGCCGGACGCTAACGTACTAGCGGGTGTATGCGTGTCCAGGTCAAGTGCGTGCTGCTCAAGCTGCTGCAGCACAACGTGCTGGAAGTCGTCCCGCTCGCGGCGAGCGGCAAGCCCAACACGGCCCAGCCCGCCGTCGCCTACAAGGTGCGCGCCGGAGCCCTTTGCGTGGGCCTGCCGGCCGGTGGACTGACGCTCAGCGCGTCGTAGATCAACGTGCGCGAGGTGCTGTACCGGCTGCGCTTCCCCAAGTTCATCGAGCTGGCCAAGGAGGCGTTCGGCGTCGAGGTGCGGCCGCCCCGAGCTTGTGCGAGACCTTACATAGGAGCTTGGAGACTAACTAACGGCGGCGCAGGGCGAGGTCGTGATGGAGGAGGTGCTGGTGCACGGACGCGTGCGCATGGACCAGAGCCTGGACGCCATGGCGTTCGCGCTGGCGGAGCAGACGCGGCAGCCGCAGCAGGAGCAGCAGCAGCAGCAGGACGAGACGGACGACGAGCAGATCTCGGAGGACGCGCTGGCCGCGAGTCGCGAGCGCATCCGCGCCACGTTCGTCGAGATGGCCAAGAAGCGCTTCATCGCGCGCGTGCACCCGCTCGACCTGGCGGTGCCCGAGCCCGAGCAGCAGCCCGACTTCCCGCTCAGCATCACTCGCGGCCAGGACTCAGGAACACCCGGCAACGCGACCGCGATTGCGACTGCGACTGGCGGCAAAAAGCGCGGACAGCCGAGCGCCACGGTGAGCAGCGACAAGGCGGCCGACTCGGACGGCATCACGGTGCGCGAGAAGAAGAAGCGGCCGAGCGCGACGCCCGCCGCGGCGAGCAGCGCCATCCCCATCGAGCTGCAGCTCATGCTCGAGGCGGACGACACGCAGCGGGCCCGGCGCCGCGCGGGCAGCGACTCGGAGGCCGAGTACGACCCGACGGACCCGGAGGCGAGCGGGTCGGGGAACTCCACGGCGTCGGGGCGCGCCACCAAGAAGCGGAAGCTCGCGTCCAAGCGCGCCAAGCTGCCGTCGACGCGCGGCGCGGCTGCCGAGCCCGAGGCCGAGGCCGAGCGCGACATGGAGAGGGACGAGGCGACGGGCATGGCCGAGCAGGCGCTCGTGTGGCGCGTGGGCGTGGACCAGCTGCTGCGAGCGCTGCGGCACCGCGCGTGCATCCGCTTCGCGACCGAGAACGTGAACGCGGTGGCCGGCGCCATCGTGGCGGCCATGCTGGCGCACTCGGCGCCGCACGAGCGCGAGCACAACGAGCCGACGTCGTTCCCCGTGTCGGCGCGCGACCTGTTCGCCATGAGCGCCGTGCAGAGCGCGCTGCCGAAGGAGTCCAAGGACTCGTGGCGCCTGCTGCTCAACTACCTGGCCGTCATGTGCCGCGACAAGTCGGGCATGGTGCTCAAGGTCTCGGCCGAGGCGTTCGACGCGGCCGCGAGCCGCGCAGGCGACGGCGGCCAGTACGTCGTGCACATGCACAAGATCGTGTCGTTCCTGCGGCTCGAGACGGCGCACGCGTACGTGCGCGACAAGTTCGGCGTGCCCAGCGCGCGCATCGTGCGGCTGCTGCTGGAGAAGCGGCAGCTCGAGCAGAAGACGGTCGGCGAGCTGGCGCTGCTGCCGTCCAACGACGCGCGCCGCCGCCTGTACGAGCTGCTGCGCGAGCGCATCGTGCGCCTGCAGGAGGTGCCCAAGCGCGCCGACCACAACCCGGCCTTCACCATGTACTGCTGGTCGGTCGACGCGCACGAGATGCTGCAGGGCATGGCCGCGCGCGCCGAGGCCGCGCTGTGCAAGCTGCGCCGCCGCCGGCGCGCCGAGGCCGACGAGAGCAAGGACCTGATCGCGCGCGCCGACCAGCTCGTTGAGCGCCACGACCTCGAGCGCTTCGACCGGCTCAGCCGCGCGCTCGACCGGCTCGACCGCGCCTCGATCCACCTGGACGGCATGCTCATGCTGCTGCGCGACTTTTAGATGCTGGCGCGTAACTTTCGCGAGGAAGCGAGCAATACACACTCTTTCACACACATGGCATGTGCGTGTTGAAGGCGACGCACCTGTCGGCTGGCTGGTTGCGCGTCCATATATAGCGCTTGCAGGGTCGGTCGCGCCGCCGCCTCAGTGGCCCAGCAGTCGAGTCCAGGCGCTGCACAAGAGAGCAGAGCACAGGCGTTCGTTAGTGACGACCGAGGCAGCAGCATGGACTACTACGAGGTGCTCGAGGTGCCGCGCGGCGCAGGCGACGCCGAGATCAAGCGCGCGTACCGCAAGCTGGCCATGAAGTGGCACCCGGACAAGAACAAGGCCGACCCGGTGGCGGCGGCCGCGCGCTTCCAGGCCATCTCGGAGGCCTACGACGTGCTGAGCGACCCGCAGAAGCGCGCCATCTTCGACCAGTACGGCTACGACGCGCTCAAGAACGGCGGCGTGCCCGAGGGCGACGGCACGACCGACGGGTACGCCTTCAACGAGCGCGCGGCCGAGGACGTCTTCCACAAGTTCTTCGGCACCGACAACCCCTTCTTCGACTTTGGCTTCAACGACACCCAGCCGTTCGCGAGCGCCATGCGCAAGCCCGCGGGCGCCGCGGCCAAGGCGCCGCCCATCGACAAGCCGCTCGAGTGCTCGCTCGAAGACCTCTTCCTCGGCGCGACCAAGTCGGTGCGCGTCGAGCGCTCGCGGCTGCAGCGCGACGAGCTCGTGCGCGACTCCAAGACCTTCGTCGTCCATGTCCAGCCCGGGTGGAAGCACGGCACCAAGGTCACCTTCGAGCGCGAGGGCGACGAGGACCGATCGCACGACGCCGGAGACGTCATCTTCACCGTCGTGCAGCTCGAGCATGCGCGCTTTGCGCGCGAGGACGCGCAGCTCGTTTTCACGGCGCGGCTGACGCTCACCGAGGCGCTTGGCGACTGCTGCGTACACGTGCCGACGCTCGACGGCCGGGAGCTCGCCATCGCTTGCAACGAGGTCGTGCACCCGGGCGTGGAGAAGGTCGTGCCGCGCGAGGGCATGCCGATCCCGAGCAGCAAGGGCGGCGGACGCGGAGACCTGCGCATCAAGTTCAACATCGCCTTCCCCAAGCACCTCACGAGTCTGCAGAAGGCTGCGATCGCCAAGATCCTGCGCTGACAGACGGGTTAGCTCGCAGGTTAGACGCACGAGCAGCATACAGACTCGAGGAGCACCAGGAGCCGACGCGGAGCCAATGCACGCTCGCAGTGTCGATGCCGGCTGGGAATGGGTGGGCAATAAGTTTATACTTTCAAGTACTTGACAGCAAGGTGGAGCGCTCGCGTCCTCCTCCGCACTCGTCCTCTCCTCTCCTCGACTTGCGTGGATCGCTCGACGAGGCTGTTCCCACGGACGATCGACGGGGCGAAGCGGACAGACTTTGATCTCTGCCGTCTTGAGCCGATCTCCGGTTCCATCAGTGTCGCGCTCCCCCTTGTCGGCAATTTACATGAGCTCGCTGTGGGATCAAGCAACGACAACAGAGCGTTAGAGACTCGATCGTATCGTCAGCACCATCGCAAGGCAGTGAACGTACTAGGCCGGGCCACCGCCGCCCTCCGGAACCGTCCACTTGATGTACTCCTGCGGCATCTTGATCGAGCAGCACTTGCAGTGCACGCAGTTCTGCGCATTGATCACGAGCTGCGGCACGCCGTTCGGGTCGCTGCTGCCGTCTGTGTACTCGTACACGCGCGCAGGACAGAAGCGCTGCTCCGGACCAGCGTACACGGGAAGCGACTCCTTCGACGGCACATCCGCGAGCTCGGGCTTGATACGCAGATGCGCAGGCTGGTCGTGGTTGTGGTTCGTGCCACTACGCTGCAGGTTCGTCAGCAGGTCAAACGTCAGCTTGCCATCCGGCTTGGGGTACTCGATGGGCGAGAACTGCGAGGCCGGCTTGGTCTTGGCCGAGTCCGGCAACGTGTTGTCAAACGTCCACGGCTCCTTGCCACGGAAAACGTGAGCCGTCGCGCCGGCGATCAGGAGGCCGGGTACCACGCCGTAGTGGAAGCCGCCGTGCACATTCCGCACGGCCTTGAGCTCCTCCGCAATCCACGAGTTCTCCACCGCATCGTCGTAGCTCGAGATCGTACTCGCAGGCTCGTCCGGATTGATTTCGCCACTCGAAGCGACCGGCTCAACGTCGGCAACGCTGGTCAGAGCGTCGTACGCAGCTTCCGCGGCGAGCATACCCGACTTCATGGCCGTGTGCGTGCCCTTGATCTTCACGCTGTTCAGGAAACCAGCCGAGCAGCCAATAAGGGCCCCGCCGGGGAACGACAGCTTCGGGATCGCGTGGTAGCCACCCTCGTTCAGGCAACGCGCGCCGTACGCGACGCACTCACCACCCTCGAGGTGCCTGCGAATGGCGGGGTGGGTCTTGAAGCGCTGGAACTCCTCGTACGGGTTGATGTACGGATTCTCGTAGTCCAGGCCCACAACCATGCCGATCTGCACGAGGTCGTCCTCCATGTGGTACATGAACGAGCCGCCGAACGTCTTCTCCAACGCGGTCGTCTGCAGCGGCCAGCCCAGCGAGTGCTGCACGTAGCCCGGCTTATGCTGGCTCTTGGGGATGCGCCACACCTCCTTGATGCCAATGCCGTACGTCTGCGGCTGCTTGCCCTCGCGCAGGTTGAACTTCTCGATCACCTCCTCACTGCACGAGCCGCGGCAGCCCTCACCGAAGAGCGTCTGGTCAATCACAAGCAGAGGCGAGGTGTTAGAAAGGGCTTGTGAGAGTTCGCTTCGACCAATACAATGACCATGGCGCACTCACCATGCGCGCACGCAGCTCCATACCACGGGCGAACGTGCCCTTGGGCTTGCCGTCCTTACCGATACCGACATCGCGCGTGGCAATGCCCGTGACCGAGCCGTCCTCGCGGTAGAGCACCTCCGAGGCCGAGAAGCCCGGGTAGATCTCGACGCCGACCTCCTCGGCCTGCTCGCCGAGCCAGCGCACCAGCTTGCTCAGACTGGTGATGTAGTTGCCGTCGTTGTGCTGCTCAGGGGGGAGCAGGAAGTGGGGCAGCTGCAGCGACTTGTTCTCCGACAGGAGCAGGAACTCGTCCTCCGTCACGGGCGTCGTCAGCGGCGCGCCGAGCTCCTTCCAGTTCGGCAGCAGCTCGTCGAGCGCGCGCGGCTCGAACACGTTGCCCGACACGATGTGCGAGCCCACCTCGGCGCCCTTCTCCACCACGCACACCGACAGTTCCGTGCCCTTCTCGACCGACAGCTGCTTGAGGCGGATGGCCGCCGCCAGACTCGCGGGGCCCGCGCCGACCTGTCCGTCGCCCGTCACGCGTCCGTCAGCGCCGGAAACCCTCGCGTACGCTACGAGAACAAGCGCGCGCGCGTGTACGCACCAGCAGCACGTCGTAGTCCATGGCCTCGCGCGGCTCGCTCAGCTGCTCCTGCTCCTCCGGCGTGAGCGCGGCCGACATCCACCGGCGACCCGCGAGCGGCGCCGGCGACCGCGCGGCGAGTCCGCTGCGGCCGCGCAGCAGCGACGACGTCAGCGAGCGGCGCCACATTCTCGAGCGTCCTTTCTAGGGGAGGAGGCGGGGCGGGGCGATCGGCTTGCGGCGTGCGGCGGAATCCCGGGAATGACGGCCGAGAAAGGCGGGGCAGCCATCCCGTCGGTCTTGAGGAGGAGGATCGGACGGGTGGCGTGCGGAAGCGTAATTACGAGCTTCAACCTGGTCTGACTGACTTTTTACGCGTTCTTACGCGAGGTGAACCGCCAGAATCTGGTGGAAGCGTACTGTGGACGGCGTAAGTGCACACCACCGCGTTGCGCAAATGGCGAGCACGGAACCGACGTGAAGCGGACGTTAGAGAAACGCTCGGAGGTGACCACCCCGTCACAAGCGCTGCTTGGCTGGTTTCTTGCATCAACACGAGTCGGCCAGGACGCAACCGTGCGTGGAAGTCCGGCTAGGATCGGCTGCCAACACTAGGAGAGTCTGGTGTTACAGCTACTGTAGCATCGGAAGCAATTCTAAAAGAGACTCCAAGGTCGAGCGCGGCAACCGCCACTACGAATGTTCATTGTCGCGACGATCGAATAACCGGGTCGGGTTGCATTTTCACTGTTGACGCGCAGTAGCATTTCTGAACTTTCGCCACTGGTGCGATTGCAACGGATGCGTTCTGAAGCCTCGCGGCCCACTTCCTGGGTGTGCGACAGACTGAGCACTCGACCGACCACTGATGGCGTCCGCGAAAGGAGCAATTCCCACCGGAGCCGACGGAGGTCCCGCGCTTGATTGCTCCCGTCGCCACCCAACATTGGCGCTCGCGAGCTGTATGCTACGGTTGAATGCCGCTTGACGACTTCTTCCTTCGTGATCGTCACCCACCACTCCAAACTCTCCAAGCACCAAAGCCTTCGCCAAGCAGCGCTCGTCGAGGTTGTGCGACACTTGGCCGTGAGCCAAAGACACGCTACAGTACCCTCCGGGAAGATACTGATTTCGACGCGAACAATGACTTTCGAGGAGAGCGGTATCTTGATGAGAACAATAACTTTCGAGGAGAGCAGTGTTTTGACGCGAACAATAACTTTCGAGGCTAGCGGTACAGAACATCATTTCGATTTCTGACAGAAAAAGGAAAGATGCCACGTCGCCGACGTCATCCAGATCTGCTCAAATGGTGCAACGCCGGACTGGGTTCATCCTTCAAAGTGCACTACGCGAGCGGCTTCCGAAGCTTGGCGTGCAGCCAGACGCGGTCCATGGTGACGCGCTTCTTGCGGTTCGTCAGGCGCACCGTGGCATACTCGTTCTCGATCACGTCGAAGCCGGCTTGCTGGCCGAACACGCGCTCAATGTCATCGCGCGAGAAGAAGTACGCGAGCGTGCCGTCGCTGCGGTAGTAGAGCGCCTCGCCGAGCTTCTTGGCGTTGCGCCGCATCGCCAGGTCGTACAGCCCGTAGTCGCGGAAGCAGAGCAGTCCGCCGGGCCGCAGCGCCTCGCGCACCTTGCGCAGCGTCTCCCGGAACGCCGCGGGCGGCAGCGCCGACATGGCGAACACCATGAGCGCGATGTCGACCGACCCGGGCACCACGCCGTGCAGCTCCTCGCGCGCCACGTCACACACGAACGCTCGGCACCGGCGCGCGTCAAACAGCGGGCTCTGCTGCAAAATGTCGATCGCGTGCGCGCTAAAGTCGCACACGTGCGCGCGCACCTTGGGGCACTCGGTCAGGATCGGGAAGATGGCGCTGCCGTAGCCGCACCCGAGCTCCAGCACCGTAATCTCGTCCTGCTCCTGTCGGGGATTGCGGTGGTAGTGGTTGAAGTTGAGTCACCAGGTACGTAAGAGTGCGGTACGATGGCGCAAAGTCCGGTCGCTTCACCACAAACATACCATGGTCAGCAGCTCCGGGAACTCCTTGACGAGGTAATTGCGCGGCTTGTATGCCTTGCCTGGCGAGGCGCCAGTTGGCCCAGAGCCATCGTCAGCAACGGACGGTGTACACACCACCCACTCTCCACAGGTATTATTCATACCTTTGTTACGCGCGTGGAAGGCGTCCCACTTGCCCTTGGCCTCGTCCGCGAGCCCCTCCGCCCATCCGTCTGGCTCCGAGCGCTCTGCCTCTGCATCGCCGCCGCTCCCCTCCTGCTGCTCCGCTCGGCACGCGCGCGCTAGCTCCTCCCACTCGAAGTCGCGCGAGTGCAGCTCCACCTCGCGCCGCGCTCCGCCGCCATCCGACGCCATCAGGTTAGCTTCGCTTTGTGTAAACCTTATTCTGTTGCACAGGAAAAACTGTTCAAGCGAACAAACTCTCCAACAGCCTTTGTAACTTTGGTGCGTAACTTTTGAAACTTGTGTAAACTTGTTTCAAGGAGCATTTTATTGTGTGGAATACTTCATTTCGTTGCAAATATTTTTTGCCTAACCCTTTGCAACGAAATGATGAAAACCACATAAGGGGCGGGTCGCAGCGCTTCTCTTTCTGCGACTAAAAAAGAGGAGTGCGGTCGCAGCGACAGCACAAACACATCTAATTTTTATGTGGCCAACGTAAATTACTGTTGCCGGCCCAA
>JAADXX010000717.1:0-14618 GCA_023338025.1 Phytopythium oedochilum
CTCTCTCTCTCTCTCTCTCTCTCTCTCTCTCTCTCTCTCTCTCTCTCTCTCACTCTCATGGCGTCGACTGTGATGTGCTATACGTGCATTATGCTCGGGTATCACCAGCAGCGCCTAACGCTCGTCTATGGTATGGACACTAACTACAGGGGGGAGGAGGCGACGGACGCTCAAGCGCATAGATAACAACGGTCACGCGTCGACCCGCGCACCGGCGGCCAAGGCGCCGACACCCAAGGGCTGACCCGCGTCGACCTCCTCCTCCTCCGTCTCGCTCGCCTCGGGCTTCCTCTGTCCGCGCAGCGCCGCCGTGTTCGTCTTAGCAGCTCGGAGCTTCCTCGCGGCCTCGACCGACGCGGCGTTGAGGTATCCAGCGGCCTTGGACACACCGGCGCGCAGGTTCTCGGACACATGACGACCGGAGCTGGTACCGCTACTGCCGCTACTGCCGCTGCTCAGCATCTTGCTACCGAGCGTCGCCGCGCGCTTGCCGCTGGCTGAGTACGAGGCGCCGAGCCGCAGCGAAGCCGGCGCGCTCTTGGTCTCGCCCATACTGGCCGAGCTGGCGCCGCCGCCCGTCGGGCTGTCGAGGAAGCTCTCCTCGCTCGTGACCGTGTTGCTCGAGCTCGAGCGGAACAGCCGCAGCTTGTGGCCGAACCGGCCGCGCACGCTGCGCAGCGAGTCGACGGACGCGCGCGCGCCGCTGAGCCGCGCGGCGAACGCCAAGCTCTGGCGCCGCGGGCGCTGGCCGCCGGCGCGCGGCAAGCCGTAGCGCGTCTCCGCCGTCCGCCGGCAGTCCTCGTCGTCGCTCGAAAAGTCTCCGTCGTCGGCCAAGGCGAGCTGCCGCCGGGAGGCCGAGGCTCCGGCCGCCAGGGAGCTGACGGTGCGCGCGCGCTGCTTCAAGCTCGCGACGGCCGCCTGGACGCCCGCGGACGTCGCGCCAGCGTACGAGCGCGCCTTGGCGCGTCCCCACACCGGCGCGCTGTGGCTGGCGCCGGCGGATTCTTGCCGTCGGGCGCGGACCACCTCCTCCGGGTCCTCGTCCTCCTCGTCCTCCTCGTCCTCTTCCTTGTCGCTGTATGGCCACCAGGCCGCGTCTCCGGCCGGCGGGCGCTCGACCGCGGCCCAGAACGACTCGGCGTCGAGCTCCTGGCCGTCGAGCTCGCTGTCTCCGTCGCCGGCCTCGTCGTCTCCGTCCCCCGCGTCTCCCGGCTCCTGCGCCGGGATCGCAACTGGCTCGACAGCGTCTGCGCCTGCTTCCGGCTGCTCGTCCACGTCCTCCTCCGCGTCCTCCTCCGCGTCCTCCTCCGCGTCCGAGCACGGGGAAATGAGGCTCCAGAGCAGGTTGGTGCCGCCGGCGTCCATGCCCAGGCGCTGTATATCCAGCGCAGGCGCGGCCGGTCGCTGAGGCTCGCGCTCAGGCTCGCGGCCGTCGCTCTCCTCGTCGCTCATGGCGGAGAAGACGCTCTCGAACGCGACCGGAGCGTCCGCCGGCGCCTCCAACGAGTCTACGAGCCGCGGCGGCCAGTCCATCGCCTAGTGTAGCGTAGTAGTACAGTGTACAGCGTACAGTGTGGACTGGGCGTCGCGCGGATTGCGGACGACGCGCAGGCGAGCGAGCGGACGACGGACGACGCGCAGGAGACTGGCGAGCGGAGCTGGAGACGGGCGGGCGGGCGGCGCGGAGGGCGGAGGCCGCCGGGTTTTGGCTCGGGTTTGGCTGGGTTTACGGGGAGGGAAGCGCTTGGGCGGGGTCTGATTCCCATCGAGAGTAAGAGAGTAAGAGAGAGTGAAACAAGACTTGGTGTTTGTATACGGAGGGACGCGTTCGACTTTGCATACTGGTCGCGAGTCAAGCGTGACGGGAAGAAGGGGCGAAAGAGGAGGCGAGGGGCAGAGCCAGGCACTGAACTCGCTTTTGTGGCATGTCGGTGTACTGGGGGAGTAAGAGCTGCATTAGCGAAATGCCCATCCCGAATGTGATGCGTCCGATCATCATGACGAGACCAATGCCCGAGCCGATCAAGCTCGTGGCGACGTTGGTGTGAAGTAACGAGGCGATCGGTCACTCGGCCCGTCAGTTCGATGAGGAGAACGTGCGCGTGCCGCGACGGAGGCGACCGAGTCACGAAGAGAAGCCGCAGGATTCGTATCCCGCTGTGTCAGTGTCCGAGAGGAGGAAGGAGGCGGACTTGTGCTGCCAGTCCAATGGATCACAACTACTGTGCAGTAGTTGTTGCATCCTCCGGGAGGTGAGGTCCACCAAGCACCGCGAGTCGAAACACCCGCACGCCAATTCCCATGGCTTCACGCGCCATAGTCTTTGCGTGGACGATTCAATCGGGAGCGGGGAGTTTGATGTGGCCATTAGGTGCCACAGTTCTGCCTCTCCTGTGCTTCATAGTGATCGCCTTCCGCTTGAATCCATCAAACGCATGTGCCGCTGTTGGCACACAGAGAGATCCCGGTCTGCGCTGTCGACACAGACCAAGAGCCGCCACCCGAAATGCGATAGCTTGCGCTGTTCCTCCAGTTGCTTCCAATGACGACAGCGCATAGAGATGCCTATGTGCTGGATAAAAATCCGTACGTCAGACAATCATATGGGGTTCCACTTTGACGATATGCATTCAGTAAGGCGCGAGCAACGCAGCGCACATGTGCGTGGCCGCCTCGCGTCCTGCGCTCTCGCGCTGGCTTGGACTTCATAGATCAATGGCGGCGCGGTGGATCTCCACCTCTGGGAGCAAGCGGCAGCGATGCTCGAGCGACTTGAGCCGCGCCTGGGCGTCCTCGTACTCGGGGTTGAACACCACCAGCTCGCGAATGTCCTGCAGCGCCATGTAGTAGTCGCGCTGCTGCTCGTACGCGTCGGCGCGGCGAAGTCGTGCGAACGCGTTCTTCGGGTTGTGGGCCAGCAGGTACGAGCAGTCCGCGATCACCGCGGCAAACTCTCCGCGGCACTGGTTCGCGCGCGAGCGGTAGAAGTAGCAGTGCTGCGTGATCTCGTCGCCGTCGGTTGGCGATGCGTCGATTGCCTTCGTGTAGAACCGAACGGCGTCTTCGTACGACCGGAGCTGGAACGCGCGGTAGCCCTTCTCTTTGTACCACAGCGGCAGCGACATGCCGGCATCCGCAGCCTCCTGCTCTTCAAGCTTCGCGCAACAACAACAACAGACAATAAGGTAAGCGAGTTGATACAATCCGTCCAGGGTAACGGAACTGGTTGTACCTGCGTAATGAGCCGCGGAATGCCGGTGTGAGTTTCGTCAATCTCCTGACCGCGGTAAAGCGTGTTGAGCGCTTGGTCACGCTGGCCGACGGCGTGGAAGGCCAATGCCAGATGGTAATAGCCTTCGATCTGGCGGTAGTTGATCTGGATGCACTTTGAGGCATCGTCAATTGCACGTCCGTACTGGCCGTATCCGGCATAGGCAATGCTACAAGCAACAACACGTCAGTCAGACACACTTCAACCAAGTCGATTCTTAGTACCCAGCTGGCATCGTACCTTCGGTGCAAGTAGATCCCGTCGTTCTTCTCGTCCAATGCGATCGCGTCGGTGTATTTCGCGATGGCAGCTTGGTAGTCCTTTCTTCGAAGAGCCGCGTCTCCTTCCTTCTTCTTCGACGCCGCAGCTTCTGCGCGAGTGAGGCGCCTAACGCCGCGGGCGTCGGAGTGGAGTTCAATGCTTCGCTGAGATTCGAGCTATGGCACACAGGTTGTCCAAGTTAGCTAGCCATCACCCAATTTGTGAAGTACAAACAGCATGGCGAGTACCTCAGCGATGATGTCGACCAACTTCGTGAACTTCGGATCGACTTGACGGCCCTTGCGCAGCGAAACAAGAGCCTCATTGAAGCGGCCCATCGCCTTGAGCGCTAAGCCGTGACGTAGATACCCTAGAGTTTCAGACAACAAATGAGGCCAAATGGTTGGACAGCATGCATAGAAGTCTTGAGGAGGTATTTAGACGCACCGATCACATCGTACGGGTTGTAGCGCATGCAGCGCGCAGCGTCTTCAGCGGCCTTCTTGAACAGTGACGCTTCCAGGTATGCCAAGCTACACAGCCAACGTGATTGCGCTCGCGTTAGTACTTGTGCCACGACAACCATATAACCCGCCAAAACACAACCTCACCTTCTGTCAGCGTAGTAACAGGATCGCTTTCGGTCGAGCGTGATCGCATCGGTGAACTTCTCGATCGCCAAGTTGAACTCGCCGTCGTCAAGGCATTTGTACCCTTCGCTGTTAGAAGCAGAAGCAATATTGTACTGTTAGCACCAGCCCCCATGATTCGCAAAGGAACGATGGAAAGAACGCACCCGCGCTTGAACTTGGCCATGATCGACTTCAGCTCTTGAACAAAGCGGCGATTGATGACATCGTTGGCTTCAACGATCGCGATGCCTGCGCACTGCCACAACTGTTCCTTGGCTTCGTCACTCGCGATAACGATTTCCAGCAGCAACGTCGCTGCAACGTCAATTTCTTCAGGTGATGGTCGATGCTTGATCACGGCCGTCAGAATCTTGATGACCTCGAAGTTCACGATAGTTGAGATGCACTCAGGGTCTAGACTTGCCATCGCGAGAAGCAACTCCAGCACCAGTTTCGACGCTCGCACAGAGTATCCCCGCCAGACGATCTCGAGCAAGGTGAGAACGCCGTCGTACTTCAAAATCAACTGAGCCGTCTTCGCGTGGAGCCGAACGTGAAGACGCTCAAGATCTTCGACGAGTCCCGACTCGTTCTGGCTTCCCACCTTCAAGTTGTCCAGGATCTTCGCTATTTCGTCACGTGGCTGCGGGGCTTCTTCTTCGTTCTCCTCCTCGACGTCAAAGCTTCTAGCTGTCGTATACTCCGCAGGAACTGACGGCGGGCACCAGGCAGCGCGATCACTTCCATCTGACGAGACTCCGTCCGTTTCGTCGTCCGAAATGTGTAGAAGATCGCCTGTGTGTTTGTCACTGCGGCTGGAGCGACGGCTAGAAACGCTATCTCGACCAGTGCTGCTATTGCTTGCGCTGCTGCTCGCGCGAGTTTGCCTTGTGCCTCGTGCAGACTCGAGTTCGTGCTCAGGCTGTTCCGAGTCAGCACTAGGCAGGTGTCTTGATTCACCAGATTGCGTTGATCTGGAGGATGAGCCAGCCTCCACCTGATTTATCTTCGATCCAGAACCAGCAGGAGACTCAACGCTGACAGCCTTCAGTGTGCGGAATGACCGAGACGACGAGCTGGAGGAGGATCGCTGGGACCGATTGGTCGGTGATGATTGCCCATACTGCTTATCGTCATGCCGAATGTTGTCGCCCGCAACCTCAGTGCACGAGTCCGACTTCACCGCAGGTTTCTCAGCTTCCCATATGTTCTGGCTTCCTTTGTGACTGTCGCTACCACTTGACGACCGTCTCAGTTGCCCTGAAGAGAGGCGGCGAGTGCTTCCGCTTCGCGCTCTGGTGGAACCTTCCGCCGATTTACGCGGCAAAGTATCGGCAGCTGCGGCGCAACTTGAGGATTGTCTAGGAGAATCGGGTCGCTTTACCACATCCGGAATGGCAACCAGTGGAGCCTGGTTGTTGGCAGCAGACGCCGCGTTCTCCTTGTCGCTGCTGCTCTCGCTGTCGACACTTGTAGGGATGCTCTGCTCGCTGCCTGCTGGCTTGACTTCGACAATCTCCTTCTTTGCCTTCCGGTCGCCGTAGCCCAGCCACTTCAGCTCTTGTGATACCTCTCGCATCGAGATGCGCTTCGAAGGTTCAGGCGCACACATCTTCTGAATAAGCGTCCACACACGCGAGCTCATGTGCTTCGGCCGAGGCGGGAGTAAGCCGAGGTTGAGCTTGATCGACCGAATCTCAGCAATCTCCAAGTCGGCCCACGGCAGTTCCCGCGAAAATGCTTCAAGAATGCACATACCGAAGGCATACACATCGGTAGAGTAGGAGCTCGAAGAAGCAGTTGGCAAACTCGCAGTTGTCGGCGCTTCGGATGATTGATCCAACGTCGGCAGCGAAGCGAGCGACTCTCGGTAGGCTTCTTCCTCACGAAGGCACTCTGGCGCCTGCCAACGGATGATCTCCTCGGCTTCCGCGTCTTGTTGGAGAAAATGGTCGGTTAGGTTGCGACTTCGAGCTTCACACGCCAGCGAATACAGCCCGTAGTCTGCTACGACAGCGTGTCCCTTCTTGTTGACGAGGATGTTGTTGCAGCGCAGGCCGCCGTGCACGATATTGCGCTTTTCGTGCAGGTATATGAGTCCGCGGCTCGCGCCGTAAAGCAGTTGCCACGTCAGCGACATTATCTTGGAGCTGCTGTTCGGGACTCCGTTCGCGCGCGATTGCAACGCTGTCAGGTACGACGTCAGGCTTCCGTATGCCATATAATCGCGCACCAAGTACGGTGGACTCGAGGCGTGGCATCCACCACGGAATGACACGACGTTGGCGTGGTTCGCCTGGGTCCAGTGCGGACCCAACGCAGCTAACAGCTCTTCGATATGCGAAAAGTGTACGTCCCGGAGAGCCCATAGACACTTGACAGCGACAGTCGAGGTGGAGCTAACTGCTGCCATTGCAGTGTGCTGGCGACGGAACCCGCCCCCCGTGATGATAGCTGTCGCGACGCTGCTGCTGCTTCTGCTGCCTCGGAACAGCTCGCCGCGATGCAGAGTCGTTGCGAAGGATCCGCCCATGCCGATCGCCTGGTCCTTGACCGAGAAGTCCACCTCGCCAGTCGGCAAGAACCAGCGCGGCACTCGGCGCAGGTGCAGCCCGCAGTGGTTGGAGATGCGCTTGTGGGTCATCTTGAACGTCTCGAGCAGCTGGGGCGAGTGGCGGTCGGCGCGCTCGCGCTCGGGCGCAAACTCGCACACGAGCTCCATGAGCACGAGCGCCTGGCGCCGCTCGCTCGCGTACTCCTTGGACAGGAACGACGTGCCGAGCAGCGCCATGATGGTCGTGTGCAGCACCTTCTCGTCCTGCTGCTGGTTGTTCGTGAACTGCTGCTTCCACGCCATGAGCGCGCTCTGCGGCGTCGCGAGGTCATACCGCACGACGAGTCCGTCGAGCTCGTGGTTTACGTACGCGAGGCCCGCGAGCAGCCGGCGACTCGCGAGCACCCGCGCGAGCACGTTCCTGACCCGCAGGTGCTGCTCCACGAGCGCCTTAAACTGCGTCAGCAGCGTCGTGTAGCGCGAGAGCTGGAAGTCGGCCGTCAGCTTGCCGTGCTTGGCGCCGCTCACGATGCGCAGGAACACCTGATGCAGCCGCGCGTGCAGCTGCAGCGTCGCCAGCGGCCGGTCGCGCATCTGCTGGCACAGCGCGTGCACCGAGCGCAGCGCCTGCAGCAGCACGCCCGCGCTCGCCATCACCGCCGCGGACGCCGGCGCCGACGCCGACGCCTCCTTCCCGTCCGCCGAGACCTCCATCAAGCCCTCGACGGCCTTTCTCCTTAGTCGCCGCCTTTCCTCTTATGCGGCCGCCCCCGCCGGATGGTTTTGCTAAATGCGGGGCAGTGGGCAACCAACCCCCCTCCCCCCACGTGTTGCGGCGGCAGAGAATGCGGGAGGGAGCTGGTAATGACGGCGCGGGCGCCGCCCGACCAGCCGACGCGCGGCCCATCGCCAGACAGAAGGAAACGCGCGGCGGCCGAAGCGCCGAACTCTCTGCCGCGGTGGTTGCTCGCCACCGCTTATTTGAAATGGACAGTTCAGCGGAGGGAGTGTAGGGACATGGGCGAAAGGCCGCGGCCCTTCAATGTCAAAACGTATGGTGTACATATTGGACCCCATCAGCGCTTTGTATTCTGGAGAACTGCAGGTACCGACGCGCGACTCGTCACAGCCGTTCCTATCCCGCAAATGTTCTCGACTTTTTCCACGCGCGCACCGGGCAACCGACGATGCCACCACGTAACGCTTTCTTGAATACACGCCGTACTGCGGAGCGTGTGTAGCCACCCATGGCGACATGCATTCACTCCGGAAATGTTCTGTTGCCCGTGCTGGTTGTGCAGACTGTCGTGTTGTCGCGCCACTTTAGTCGCGCATATGGCTTCACATCAGTTCGAAGTAACTTCAACATGGACACTCGGACCAAAAGGCGCAAATCAGACGGACCAAATGCGCAATGGACCAAAATGCGAACGAAGCAAACGCCAAATCGACCAAAAGCTCAAAACCGCGCGCGCCTCACTGCCGTCCCATGGCTGTTACCGGACGCTGGCTCAGATCGACGACGACGCCCTCGGCGCCCGGGTCGGGCTTGCGGTACATGGCGCGCGACTCGCGCATGACCTGGCCCTCGTTGATACAGAGCACGTCCTGCTCCTCGCCGCCGCAGTACAGCACGCGCCGCTTCTCGGCGTCCACGACGCTCTGCTGGCTGGTAAAGAGCACTGGCTGGCTGAAGTCGTCCATGGATTTCGAGTACCCACGAGCGGAGCCGTCCGGCGCGCGGCGCAGCGAGCCCGAGAACACGTGCAGGTCGTCCAGGTACATGTCGAGCTCGCGAACTCCTCGCTCGGGGGTCTTGGCATAGTTCCAGAACTTGACGAGCGACAGCGTGACGGGCGAGTCGAACACCACGAACACCACGTTGCCTGCGCTGCTGTTGACACCGTCGAGTGACCGGAGGGAGCTTGCAAGAGGCGCAAGCCACGCGTCGTGTGCCTCTCGCGTGTTCTTGTCGCATCCACTCAGTAGGTTGGCCGGGACGCGCGAGTCGCCCGGGTCGCCACCTGGCATGTCGGCGACGCTCGACGGTGACGCGGCGACCACGCGCGGCGCGTCGGTGATCTTGCGGCCCAGCGCGTCGAAGAGCTCCAGTCCGTTGAGCCCGACGTAGTACGGGTCCCCCCACGTGCACCAGATGACGAGCTTGAGCACAAAGCCTTGCGGGAACAACGGCGGCTCGTAATCTTGGCGAACGACCGGCGTCCGGTAGGCACGGGACGATGGCGGGGGACGCACGCGCGCCACATACGCCGCGTCCTCGTCCTCGCTGCAGTGAAACGGCACAATCTGAGCAAAGTCAAACAGCGCGGTGCCCGGCGCCTTGCGCAGCACAAAGCCCGTGTCCGAGGGCGACAGCCGAGATCCATCGAGCCACACGTGAAGCTGCTTGACACCGCGCGCCGAGTCATCCGCCGACTTGTTGTAGTTCCAGAAGCGCAGTCCAAAGAGCTGCTGCGGCGATTTGAGGTCGATTGATAGGACAACCTCTTGCTGTAGCGGGACCAGCCACATGTGCGTGTCATCACACGTGGTGCCTACGCCGTCAATCAGCTTGTGAGAGCAAGAAGCGACCATTATTGGCGTGAGTTGCTGATCTGCTTCGGTCCATTTACGACCACGACACCTTACCTTGTCAATCGTTCGTGGGTCACCGTGGTATCCGAGCTGCAAGTAAACGCCAGGCAAAGCACATGTGCAGAGTTAGTTTAACTCTACGCGTCCATAAGCTAGCATCGGAGTTTTACAATACCGAGGCGAGATCTCGCGGAGAGGCGTCGAGGTTGGTCAACTCGAGGCGGAGAGGCACTGCCATGGCACCGACCAGAACATCCAGCTGCGTCAAGCCAATGTAGTTGCGATCGCCCCACGTCGTCAGCAGTCGGATGACCAATCTCTGTCCACGGATGAGCCTTCGTCCATCCGTTTCCGCTTCAGCTTCACTGTCACACCCGCTGGCTTCTGCGTCTTCGAGTACTTTGGAAAGTACTGGTGACCGCTGATGGGGCTCATCCGAGCTCAACGCATCCCGGGACTGGCGGAGGACCACACCAGCCCTCGGTTGTGTGGATGC
Source organism: Phytopythium oedochilum (assembly GCA_023338025.1). NCBI lineage: Eukaryota > Oomycota > Peronosporomycetes > Pythiales > Pythiaceae > Phytopythium > Phytopythium oedochilum. The sequence continues at coordinate 9,810 of JAADXX010000717.1, forward strand.
GGTTGTCATTGGTCGACAATCTTCGCGTCTTTCTGCATTACAAGCGGCATCGCGCTCCAATCCGCCTTGGTTCGTGCTGATTCGATCGTCTCTTGCAGTCCGACCATCCTTGTCTGATGTCCTGGGGCGGTCAATCTCTAACGACTTCGCGCTTGTCTCGCGTTCAACCTCGTCCTCCTGCTCGCGCACGAATGCTCTCAGGACATCGTCGTTCGCCTCAATGGCCGCCAGTATAGCCGGCTCTCGCGTGAACAAAATCACTTCGTTCGAGTTGTCGAAGCTGCCCGAGCTGACAATACCGGGAGCCTGGCAAATCTCGCCCTCGAAAATGACCGAGCCACCTCCACCATCACCTTGGTCCAAGCGCGTGTCGGGCAGAATCAGACGTACATCTCGAACCCCTCGTGATGTGTGAGCGCGCGACTTGTTGTAGTTCCAGACTCGCACCATAGAGATCGCAACAGCAGAGTTCATCTCTAGCACCACGTAGTGCTCGCCTCCGGGGGTAAACGGCGCCAACCACATGTGATAGTCGTCGCACGTAAAGTTGTTGCCATCCACCAGGTTCTTGGGCACACGAGGGTCGTCGTGGTTTTCGTCGAGCACGTTGACGCTCTCGGGGAACGCGGTTACCTGCTTCTCAGCGTCGCGGAACGAGATCAGTTCGCCTCGGTGATCAAACACTTCGATGCCGTTCAGACCAACGTAGTACGGGTCACCCCACGTGCTCAAGATCTCGAGACGCAACCATCGTCCGCTCGGAAGAACAGGGACCTCCACTGTAGAACAAGAGGGAACCTTCTCCACGGTTTCTGCTGATCGAGTCTGGGTGACGGCGCCCAATCCGATGGTAATCGAAGAAGAGGACCCGGAACCGACGGGATCACCCGTATGGGTTGGAAGCGAACGATTCGTTCCAGACAACCGGAATTCGTCAAGCAGGGTCGATCCCGACCGCTTCATCTCACGCCTGGTGGAAGTGGCTGCACTGTCAACAAGACTCGCTTTCCCACCGGCACTTCGATCGTTCGCGTTCGGCTCCACTGCAGCCGATAGACTACTGCGGTTTGTCTTGCTGAAGCGCTCGAGACTGTCGAGTGCGTCAACTGCAGCAAGATGAGGTGTGTGCTCGTCAACTGTCTTGGCACTCAGCGTTGTATCTCGTTTTCGCTGAGTTAGAACTGACACCGCCTCACTGGTACTCTCGTGGTCGTTGACCATCTTCATCTCACTCCGCCAGTCTCGGGATCGCGTAGCAGCGGGTGGCTCACCCTCGATTGCTTCTGCCAATGGACGCCGTCGAGAAGCGGCACTTCCACTTGCAGTGGTCGTGTACATGTCAGAGTTCAGCGACTTAACACTTGTTGTCTGCCGCAAGTCAGAGGATCCCAGCTCCCTCGCAGTGCGTGGTGCTGCTGCCATTGACGTACGTGCGTCCGATAACCAAAGCGGGCTATCGTCTTTTGGTCTGTCAAGCTCACGCGCGGTTGCTGGTTCTTGCCGTCGTGCTTCCTCTCGTGCGGACTGAGTAGTAGCAGCAGACGAAGTAGACGACGAGGTTGCTGGGAGCAATCTCGTCTGAACGTCTGGTCGTGTGGAGCTTCGCGCCGATTTCTTCGTGTTTCCTGTGACGCTAATCCACGAACACGGGTTGTCGTTCGCGTCCCCATAGCTCTCTGGCAGCGAACCTGTCCACACGCACTTGCGGTTGAGGAGCACCTCCACGTCGCGCACACACGCCGAGCAGGTTTTCTATGGGTCAGACAACAACACAGTTAAAACTTGTGGCACAATTGCCCGGTTTGGAACTAGCGACGGCGTACACTGTTGTAATTCCAGATACAGAGCTTTGCAGGTGCGCCGCTCAGCTCAAAGGCGATCTGCAAGACACCTGATTGAACCAAACCGTGAAACACAATCAGTCGACGCTAGCGTTAAAAAATCCGTCGTGATTGGCGTACCAGAGTCTGGCAGACGACCGAGCCACATCTCCTGCTCCGAGTTGGTGTGTGCGATTCCGTTGAAAAGTCGCTGCAAGCCTCGCACCATGTCGTGGCTCTTCGGCAATGCCTTGCCATCGAGGTGATCGTACAACCGGAGACTCGATAGATCCACTTTTATCTCCGCGCCGTCGCTGTCATAGACCGTGATTTGAGTCAGTCCGACCACGCGCGTTCCTACCCATGTCGACACGAGCTTCACCCGCATCTCATAGACCCCATTCGAGGAGTCAGAACCGAGCAACGGACCACCGAGTATAGGTGGCGATACACTCGCAGCGAGCTTGAGCGGAGGAACAACGGGTGTGCTAGACGCGGTGACTTTGGGTTTGGGTTCGTCATTGCCGCTGTCCAGCGTTTCGTGGTCGGTGATGCGTTTTTGCTTGTTGGGCGAAAACGCGGCCGCAGGTTTCGCCTCGAGTTCTCGAGCTGCAAAATCTGTTTTGCTCTCTGAAGCTGCTTTTGCGTCGACCGTTGCAGTTTTCTGAGCAGCGTCATGCTTGGTCTCACCTGACACATCGACTCGTGCTGACAGCTTCTGGTCGCTTGAAAGCTCCGTCTCTTCGTCTTGCTGCTCCAAAGCGCGCAGCTTCGCCAGTCGCTCGCGTCGCTTTAGCTCCATCAGTCGGTCAAGCTCTCGTTCCTCGTCTTCGAGCTGCTTGAGCATGGCCATGCGCCTGGCCTCTGCCTCCCGCAGCACGGCTTCTTTCGCCTCTCGCTCCTTCGCGAGCCGTTGTCTCATCTCATTCGCGTACTGCTCTTCCCATCGACGGTGCTCTTCCAGAACCTGGTCGACCGCCGACACTTTTGTGGCAATGCTGCCTGTTTCGGCCTTGGTAGAACTCTTGGCGTCCTTGCCGGTTGGCGCCGAGTCGCCTTGAGCGAGTACAGTCGTCGTCAACTGTCGCCAGATCTCGGGATCGCCGATGGAGCTACGCAGCTCTCGCACATCGCTGTCTTGCTTCTGGCTCGACTCGAATTTGTGGAGAACCTCCATGAGCGCATGCTGCTTGGATCGCGAAAGGTGCTGGACCATACCCATCAGATCTCGCGTCGTGTCGGAGAGCCCATGCGGCGAGGAAGGAGTGCTGGTCAAAGAATGCGCTGCAGCCGACGCCCTCTGTCTCGACTTTTCTTCGGCCTTTGACTCGTCCTCGCCGTCAGAAATCTCCTCGCGCTCGCTAACCTCGTCGTTCTCGTCACGGGTCTCGTCAATAACGATGTCACTCGGCTGCCCTCCGAGACTGCCAACCCTGGAGCGCCTCAATCGGCTGCCGCCATTTGCCTCGCCCTCGCTCTCGCCATCATCAAACTCCTCAAAAGACTCCTCCAAGTAGCTCTCCTCATCTTTGCTCTCGTCCTTTGCGCCTGGCTGCATGTCACGATCGGTCTCTGCTTGGTGCTTGGCGAGGCAGTACTGCGTCTTCCCCTCTTGATCCACCTCCGCCGCCAGCGTCATCGGCCCCTGCGGCTTGGCCCACTTGGCTCTACCAGCTGTCCGTGGCTTGTGCATGCTCGGCCTGTCAGTACTGCCGTTAGCGTAGCCGAGGCCGATCGCCGGCGCCGACTTGCACTGCGCGTGCTCCGAGTCAAACGCCGTCATCTTGCTGGGCAGTTGGGAAGTGGCCGACTTGCTCTTGCGTCTCGCGGCGGCCGCCGCGCCTCCAGCTGCACTACCGGCGGGCGTCGGGACGTTAAAGGCCGTGATGAAGGCCTCCTCGCGCTCCTGCAGCTTGTCCCGCTTGCGCTGCTGCGTCTCGGCCAGGCGCTTCTTGAGCCGGTTGCGCTCCTCCAGGATCTTGATGTACTGCCGCTGCTTCTGCAGCACCGGGTCCGCCGCGTCCTCCGCCTTGGCGTCGGCGCCACCCACGGGCAGCTCGCGCGCCGACCGGTCCCACTTGCGACGCTCCGCCATGCTCTCCGGAGGCGCCGCGTTGCGTCGGCGGCGGTCTCGAGGAGACCGTTGATGCCATGCGATGCGAGCGGATCTGACGCTTCATGGTCCAAAATGCACACAGATCAGTCAGGCTCTAGTCCGAATTGAGTAGTTCATTTATAATGTTAGCGAGTACACGCACACCTGTTGGAACGCATATATTGCGTAGAATGCTGTGGAATGGAGGGGTCTGGTCTGAGAAACATGATATTCTGATCAAGTTGACATTCGTCGTTGCGACAGAGGTTACCGAATACGTTTCATCAAAGTAGCATGCGTTTCGCTGAAGTATCCTAAGTATCCTAAGAAATCAGACGCCAAAGCAGAACCCACTTGTGGAACATCGTTCACACTTGGAGTGCAAGACTCTGCAGCTGCTCGGAATCACTCTGCACGATTTTTCCGCCGGTGGAATCAGCCGAACTTGGTTTCACTAAGGCGGGAATGAAGAGGGTACAATATGGAGCATGGCGGCTGAGATCTTAGTTCTTCAACGGCCCGCGAATCTATACATCATATCAAGGATTCCGTCGTGATACCTTCCATTCGACTCGAGGCCTCTCGACTGGCCCTCATTTCTCCTTTCGCCTCCGGTCGCCAAGTGCTCCCCCCGTCCTCCCTCAGCAGCCCAAGACCGGCAGCCATGAAGCTCTCGCTCGTCCTCGTCTCGTGCACGCTCGCGGTCGTCAGCGCCACCGACATGAGCGCGATCCACCTGCGCATCCACGCCGACAAGGGCTCGTGCACCATCACCAACTGGTCGCAGTGCGGCGGCCAGAACTGGAGCGGCAGCACTTGCTGCGCCGACTCGAGCTACGAGTGCGTCGACAAGGGAACGTACAAGGCCTGCGAGCCGAAGAAGAACAACGGCAA
>JAADXX010000718.1:0-14525 GCA_023338025.1 Phytopythium oedochilum
CGCTGATCCAGGCGAATTTCAGGCGCCGACTCCAAGCTATGTGGACCGACCACCTGCTCCCTTTTCTGGAGAAGTGGCACGAGCGATGTGAAGACCCGCACCCATTTCCGTCCCACGTCGAGGAGATTGCGCTCGAGCATCCGGATCAGCCGGACGGAAGCTGCTGCGGGGTGATGGTACTGGGCATGGCGAGCGCGTTCGTCAGCGAAGGAAAGAAGTTCCTGAACGATGACGCGACTCTCGAGTACGTGCGGATCATGCGCTTGCGCTTGATGTGGGCGACGCTTTGCGACTTGACAAGAGGTGAGTTTTCGGCGAGTGAAAGCGAGGCGGTACGTGACACGTACAGGAAGCTTGTGCTGCATTTCAAGGACGATTGAATATTTAGGCACCCTTAACAGGAGAATGCAGCACCCTTATCTTTTTACCAGCGCGTTGCACGCCTTTTGAAGCATGAACGCGAACGAGAACACGTACTCTTTCTTGTGCTCGTGCCCTTCACCGACTTGAGCCGCGAGTTCCAATGCAGCCTGCCGCTCCTCTCGCAGCAGCGCAGAGATCTCATCGCACGCGGCAATCAACTCGTACGACAGGGTTGTCACTTGTCCGATGCGCCGCTCCATGCCGTCGAGGTCAGTCAGGCGGGAGCGTACGAGCTGGAGGGCTACACCGCGCGTCGACGCGTCTGCCACTGCGGGCGCTCCAAGCCGCTCCGAATCTTGACGCGCACTGTCGCCATTCAGTCCGCCACGAACGAGCTCACTGGCGGCACCACTGCTTTTTTGGCTTGCGCTCGCGGAAGCCCGATGTTGCCGCATACTTCAGCGTCGGCTTCCAGCGTCGCCTTCCAGCGCGTCGTCCAGGGTATCGCCCCGCTCGTCGTCCAGCACGATGTGGTCTTCTCTCGGCGTTTCTTCAAGTGCGAACTTGGACGGTCGCAATCCCGTCGAATGTACCAATATAAGTAAATTTAGGTCATCTGTATCCCTTCTTTTGGGATAATCGTCCAGATCTTGCTTCGTTTTTTTGCTTCTTAGATTTCATTTGGAGAACTCATCCGAGAATTTTTCATGGGTACAGTTTTATATTGCAGCTGTCAGGCGTTATTTATGAAATTTATTGAAATTTATACAAAGATAAGGGTGAATGATCGTTTAAGGGTGCTACAAAAATTTCGTGACGTTGCGTTAACGCCAGCCTATTTAGCAAGCCAATCACATCAATTTGTGCAGTTAGCTATCAAAAATCAAATCGATTTGACTTTTTGATAGAAAGTAATCTATTTTACTTTATGTTTGTAAACGATAAGTATCCTAACTGTATCCATTTTCTCAGCCAATGAAAATACGAGGAATCGTACGATTCCTCGCATTCTCATTGGTGGAGAAATCAAATCGCGGATTGGCTGAAAGTCATGCCCTGGATTTTCATGGATTTCGTATTAAAAAGAGATGGGCTAGGGTCGACGTTATTTGAAGGTTTTCACGATTCAAAACGGAGTCATACTGGAATCAAGTGATAAATTTCTTTACAATGTATTTTCAAAATAGTCTTCCTGAACCCAAGTCAAAAATCTATAGTGGACCACTATACATTTCAATTGTTTCTTAGCACTATTATCGATTCAATTTTGAATTGAGACAACTCGGTCGAGAGAAATCAAATCAAAGTCAACATTCCGTCGGTGCGGCCATTACCACGTCGGAAACGTGGGGTGAACCCAACGTTTCTCTCTTGTCTTTCCTATACCCTTTACAATCCCCAAGTCAAACTGTCGCGATCCGGCGGCGCGTCTTCGACGTCACTTGCCAAAAAGGTTCAACTCGCGCCGAGACAGGCAGTCGGCTTCGAGCGCTCGCCCTCCTCCTTCCTCCCTCCTCCCGCCTCTCCACCCCCCGCCGGACGCCGCCGCGATGAGCAAGTACCCGCACCTGCTGCAGCCGCTGGACCTGGGCTTCACGCAGCTCAAGAACCGCGTGCTCATGGGCTCCATGCACACGGGGCTCGAGGAGGGCAAGCACCTGTCGCGGCTCGCCGCCTTCTTCGCCGAGCGGTAGGCCGCTGCTTTTGTCGCCGCCGCGCTCGCTGAAGCTCTGACACCATGTGTGTGTGTGTCTGTGCTACGACTGCTACGACTACTGATGGACAGGGCCAAGGGCGACGTCGGACTGATCGTCACGGGCGGCATCGCGCCGAACCGCGCGGGCCGCGTGAGCCCGATGGCCTCCAAGCTGACGACCAAGGGCGAGATCCGCGCGCACCAGGAGGTGACGCGCGCCGTGCACGACAACGGCGGCAAGATCGCCATGCAGATCCTGCACAGCGGCCGCTACGGGTACCACCCGTTCAACGTGGCGCCGTCGCCCATCAAGGCGCCCATCGGCTGGTTCACGCCCAAGGCGCTCACCTCGAGCGGCGTCGAGAAGACGATCCGCGACTACGCGCAGTGCGCCGTCAACGCGCGCGAGGCCGGCTACGACGGCGTCGAGATCATGGGCTCGGAGGGGTACCTGATCAACCAGGTAGGGGAGGAGCACATGTCGTCGACACTTGGGAGTCAGACCGAGAGAGAGACTCATGGGTGTGCGTTGTGACAGTTCATTGTGGAGCACACGAACAAGCGCAAGGACCAGTGGGGCGGCCCGTATGAGAACCGCATTCGCTTCCCCGTCGAGGTCGTGCGCAGCGTGCGCAAAGCGGTCGGGCCGGACTTCATCATCATCTTCCGCCTGTCGATGCTCGACTTGGTCGAGAAGGGCAGCACGTGGGAGGAGATCGTGGAGCTCGCCAAGAAGATCGAGGACGCCGGCGCCACGATCATCAACACGGGCATCGGCTGGCACGAAGCGCGCATCCCGACGATTGCGACGAGCGTCCCGCGCGGTGGCTTCTCGTGGGTCACCAAGAAGCTCATGGGCGAGGTCGGCATCCCGCTCATCACGACCAACCGGATCAACGCGCCGGATGTCGGCGACCGCATCATCGCGGAAGGCCACGCAGGTAAGGACGCGCCTGCACACAACGTGCCACTGCGTATTCGCGAGTCTAACTGGTCGCCAACTTGTTGACGTCGCGCAGACATGGTATCGATGGCGCGACCGTTCCTGGCCGACCCGGAGTTTGTGCTGAAGGCGAAGGAGGGCCGCGACGACGAGATCAACACGTGCATTGGCTGCAACCAGGCATGCCTGGACCACACCTTCAAGGGCATCACAGCCAGCTGCCTCGTTAACCCGCGCTCCGGCCACGAGACGGAGCTGAACTACACGGTGACGGAGAGTAAGTGACACGTCAGCGGACACGACATACTTCCCGTGAACTAACGTTCTCCGATGTGTTCTCTATCCCAGCTCCTCAGCGTATTGCTGTCGTCGGTGCTGGCCCTGCTGGTCTCGCTTGCTCGACGATCGCTGCAAAGCGCGGTCACGAGGTGACGCTCTTCGACCAGGCGGATGCGATTGGCGGACAGTTCAACATGGCCAAGCTGGTCCCGGGGAAGGAGGAGTTCTACGAGACCCTCCGATACTTCGAGAAGCAGCTCAAGCTGACGAACGTGAACGTGAAGCTGGGCCAGCGTGTCTCAGCGGACGAGCTGTCGGCGGCAGGATTCGACAAGGTGGTGATGGCGACGGGCGTGCTTCCGCGTGCGTTGAAGATTCCAGGGGCTGATCACCCCAAGGTGCTGAGCTACATCGATGTGCTCAAGAACAAGGCGCCTGTTGGGAAGCGCGTGGCTGTGATCGGCGCCGGCGGTATCGGCTTTGACGTCGCCGAGTTCCTGACGCACTCTGGCAAGTCGGCGAGCCTAGATGTCAACCTGTTTGCGGCGGAATGGGGCATCGACACGACCAACTCGGTGCGTGGCGGCGTTGCTGGAGTCAAACCCTCTGTGCCTCCCCCGGCGCGCGAGGTGTACCTCATGCAGCGCAAGCCCACGAAGCACGGCAAGGACCTTGGCAAGACGACGGGCTGGATCCACCGCGCGTCGCTCAAGAACCGCGACGTGCACATGATCGGCGGCGTCAGCTACGACAAGATCGACGACGCGGGTCTGCATTACACGGACAAGAAGGGCAAGAAGCACGTGCTCGACGTGGACAACGTGATCGTCTGCGCGGGCCAAGTGCCGCTGCGTGAGCTCGAGGAGCCGCTGAAGATGCAGGGCGTCACCGTGTACCGCATCGGCGGCGCCGACGAGGCGGGCGAGCTAGACGCCAAGCGCGCGATCGACCAGGGCTCGCGTCTCGCGGCCAAGATCGAGACGGCCACCCCTGGCGAGTCGTTCGAAGCGGCGCCGACGCTCTCGGCCAAGGTGTTCGAGTACCTGAGCAAGTTCCGCTCGTGAGTTCCCAGCCATGAATAGTGTTATTTTGTTGCGCTCGAAGCCATCGAGAGGATCAACAGGCAAATACAGAGGAGCTTGTAGGACTGTATGACTCACGACCCAGACCGCGGCTTTGTGTCTGTGCTGGTGTCGTCCTCCCTCCTCATCATCACACACCGCTAGGAGCGTGAGCGCTACCGACTGCACACTGCTGTGAGCGAACACCTTGGAGGCTTGTAAGCCATTATCACTGACCGGGTAGCAGTCGTCAAAGCATGGAGCGACCTGTATTACACACCGAGGGACACTGAACGACCTCCTCTCTGTGCGTCTACGCTCAAACGGACACAACTGCTGCTCGATGCAGCCATTCCGCTGCCGCGGCTGCAATCCGCGAAAGCGTCTGACGACCGCGTCTCTGTGGCGTGTCTACGGCCTCTTCCCGCTTACAACCAGTGCAATCGCGTCAGATCTGACGACACTAGAGCTCGCAGCCATGCAGAGTTGCGCATCGGATCCAAGCGAGCATCGTCCTGTCGAGCTCTAGCAGATGTACCCCCAGTGCAACCACGCCAGACCGTCGTCGACCCAAACGGGATTGTGAAGCCACAGGGAACAATCGAGGCCATTATAAGGTCACAACGCGAGGTCTGAACGATTCAAGCCATGCCATACGCCTTCTTCGACCCTTGCACAGACGTGCGAGTAAATTAGCTTGACGCCTTCATTATTGAGCTGACGCCGTCCGCAGAGGGACAGCGTCTGTGTCCATGAAGTTCCTTGAACGTCAACATGTGCAGAGTTTTGCAGCATATTGTTTACTCTGGAGTGCATTGTGCTGCTCTCTCGTCTAGTCGAGAGCGCGGGCATGTGGAATCCAGCAACGGGCGTCAAGGCCGCACACCCATACGTCCCAACAGCCGCTTTTACGTACGCCGAGCGCACTGCCCCTACATCAACGCTTCCGGCGCTCATGGCTCTGTTACTCTACGACTATAACACGCGCGTCTCAGTTTCTCCGAGAGCGCCGTCACTACATACATTACTACATTACTACGGGACGGAGACGGAGACGGAGCCGCCGACGGGCTTTCGTTTGCGCTCACTTCCCCAGTCGCCTCGCAGCGCACACCGCCCCAGTCGCCCATGCGTCTCCAGCGCCTCCTGCTCGTGGCTGCGGCCGGCTTCGCGGCGGTCTCGTCCGTCTCGGCCAAGAACAAGACCAAGGTCAAGAAGACCAAGGCTCCCAAGACGACGGTGCCGGTCACGCAGCTCCCGGTGACGACGCTCCCGGCCACAATGTCCCCGCTCGCCACCGTCACGGCTGCGATCGACGCCACGACGTCCCCGGCGTCCACGACGACCAAGCCAGCAGCCACGGCGTCCAACGCGACCGTGGTGGCGGCCGCGACGGCGACGAGCTCCGGCACGTGCAGCAAGCCGACCGTGACCATCACGGAGGTCGACATCGGCACCTCGTACCAGGCGTCCGAGGACGAGGTCGCGCTCAAGGTGGTGGCCATCGCGGCCAAGCCCTCGGGCGGGTCCCTCGTGGCCGTGCAGAGCGGCAGCTCCGTGCTCGTGTACGAGCTGGACCGGTCCGACAAGCTGGCGTCAAAGACCGCGGTGGCCAAGGTGCCGGCCGTCGACTTCGCCGACCTGTACGCGGACGACAAGGGGTTCGTGCTGCTCGCGACGCGCGCCGCCCAGGGCGGCGGCACGCTCAACTGCGGCAACCCGTCCAACCTGTGCGGCACGGCGCCGAGCCCGCCCGTGCCGTGCTACGACATGTACCTGATCCGGTACGACGCGGCGCGCGAGTCGTGGGCCACCAAGCTCACGTCCTCGAGCGCGAGCCTGCCGCCGTACTCGACCTCGCGCACGGGCAATGAGGTCTACATGATCTGGTGGTACGCGCACCACGGACGCATCGCGTTCGACGGCACCAACTGGGCGTCCTACTTTGGCTGCGCGCTCTCCGTCTCGCAGGACTCGTGCATCAACATCCACCAGGGCGACCGCATGAAGGTCGTGAGTCCCGCGGGCGCCGTGCTGTCGGACCACAACTCGTTCGACTGGGGCTGCTCGCACTCTGGCTACGAGCGCATCACGTACGACGGCCGCTCCAAGGCCTTCGCCATGGTCTGCAAGACGGACAACAACAACCGCATCATGCCGCCCAACAACTGGGACGTGACCGTCTACCCCGTGGACCTGGCCGCGTCCAACCTGGGCGACATTGTCGTGGACGGCAGCGCCAGCGGCGGCGGGTACTGGGCCACGGTCAGCAACGGCGCGGCCTCGGGCAACGCGGCCGTGCACCTGATCCACTTCTCGCTGACGGCCAAGGCGGACAAGGACATCACGCTCAAGGGCGGCAAGGCCAACGAGCGCGCGCCGCACCTGGCGCGCATCGGCTCGAGCAGCCTGCTGGCCATGTGGGAGGGCAGCGCCACGAGCGGCGACCTGCCCGAGGGCTCCTCCGGCCGCACCATCTTCATCCAGACGCGGGACGCCACCACGGGCAACGCCGTCAGCGACGTCATCTCGCTCCCCGCGAGCGTCGTCGGCAACCGCTACCAGGCGCTCAAGACCTTCCCGGACGGCAGCGTCGCGTACCTAAGCAAGGGCAAGACGGCCACGACGCTGCAGGTCGTGCGCGTCAGCGGCTGCTAGAGCTGTCAAGATGGGAAGGAGTCGTGCTGTGTTGTGATGGATCATGCGTGTCGCTCCATGTCTCGGAAAGTATCAAGATAGATGCAAATACAGAGAGAGAGAGAGAGCTTGTGCCCTTCCCATCTCGTCCGTCCGGCGCTCACTCAGTCGTCGCCCGTCCGCTGGCGCTTGTAGGACTGCTTGAGGCCGTCGAAGAAGCCCTGGACGTCCTCGGTGCGCAGCGTCTTGCCGCTGGCGGCGAAGCCCCCGAGGAACTGCTGCAGGTTGCTCTTCATGTGGTGGTACGCCATGCCCATCTCGACCTTCTGCTCGTGGCTCAGCGACTGCGTCAAGGCGCTGGCGGCGCGCTGCTCGCTCTCGGCCGCCTTGGCGCGCGCCTTGCTCTCGTACACGTGCAGCGAGTCGTCCGTGTCGACGAGGAACGCGATGCCGTGGCGCTCCAGCAGCGACACGCACGCCGAGCACTGGCAGATGGACTCGCGCCACTCGGCGGGCCAGAACGCCGGCCGCGCTAGACTCGCAGGGACGGACTCGGGGTCCACGTCTTCCTCCTTGGAGGAGGAGGCGGTCGCCTGCTGCAGCAGCGTCCGCAGTCGCGGCTTGAGAGTGCACTCACCCGACGATGAGGTCGCATCCGTGGCCGTATCGTCGTCTTCATCCTCAGCGTTCGCCGTCTCATCATGGTCCCGATCCTCCGCAACGTCGTCCAGCGTGTACGCCATGAGGAACGGGTGCTTCTGCATGCACTCGAGGCAGACGAGCTCGTCAAAGTGCTCGGGGACCGTCCCGGCGGCGGCGTCTGCTGCGGCCGAGGCCGGGAAAATGTGCTCGTCGTGCAGCCAGTCCTCGCAGACGATGCACTGCACCATAACTTCCTCGGTCGTGCGCTCCGGGTCCGGGTACGGCCGGTGGCACGAGCAGTACTTGCCGCAGAAGTTCTGCGAGTACTCGTTTCGCTCGTTCACGCGCGCCTTGTCCGCCTCGAGCTTGCACGGGTTCTCTGCAGGACAGCGACAACCACAACGCGTGCGTTGGATGGTCATGAAGCCACGGGCGCCATTGCCGGCAACGCACCGGACGGGAACTTGCTGTTGCCGCAGTCGCAGCGGAACGCGCGCTTGGTGTACAGCTCGACGAGGTCGTGGCCTTCGTGGCAGTTGTAGCTGCAGGCCTGCGTCGACCAAGCCATGGGGACGTCAGCAGGATGTCGTTAAGGCGCTGAAGTGCGCGACTACAGTCGCACCAGACAGATGCCGGCGCGCGACTCGGGCGTGGCCTCGGCGTCCGGCGTGCACGTCAAACACGCATACACCGCCTTTCGGTCGCGTTAGTATCGCGGATGGGGATTGGACAAGGACCACTACCGGCGGAGACACGGTACCTGGCGCATGTAGCCCATGGGGTAGCTGCAGTTGGTGTCGCTACAGTCGCCCAGCACGGCGTCCGCGGCCTCATGCATCATGTCGTCGTGCTGCAGCACCTCGGACAGCAGCACCGTGTCCTCCTCGCCGTCGCCCTCAGCTTCCTCCGCCGCCGCCTCGTGTCCATCCTTCCCACCACTGACCACCGCCTGCGCCTCCTCCCGCGCCGCGGACTCGGCCGCCGCCAGCGCGCGCGCGTCCTCGCTGCTCTCGATCGCCATGTTACTGCCCAAGTTGAGGAAACGGAAGCAAAAACCCTGAACCCTAAACCGATCACGGTTTTAAAAAGCTCTGGATTTTTATTTAAAAAGCTCTGGATTTTATTTAAGTCTGGATTTTTTATTTTAATCATAACACTGTCCGCGGACAAATTCGAGTACCTAGATTAATCTAGGGATTTGTATTTCAATTTCGGTGACATTCGGCAGTACAAATGTGTATTTAGAAACGATGACATGTTGTTTTTTGTATGACACCAGATTTAGAAATGTTAATTATATATATAAGTTGACTTTTTGTGCATGGATAGAAATGATTAAGACGAATGTTGATACGAAAACGAGACTAATCACGGTTTTGAAACGACGCCATTTCAGTGGTCCACACTATTTAAACGAATTACAAAACGCGGTATTTGTTTTATCGGAAAAGGGTGCGTTTTCATTTGCCAGGCTTCGACACCTCCGGCAATCGACTGGTCTCCGAGTTCTGCGCATTGCTCCGAGCGTCGGTCCGTGCGTCGGTCCGTGCGTGCGCTGGGCTACGATGGTGTTCTTCGTGTGCGAGGGCTGCAACGAGACGCTCAAGAAGAACAAGGTGGACGCGCACGCGGGCCGCTGCCGCAACTGCTGGGCCGTGAGCTGCGTCGACTGCAGCGTCGTGTTCGAGGGCAACGACTACGCGTCGCACACGAGCTGCGTGTCCGAGGCGCAGAAGTACGAGGGCAGTCTGTACCGCGAGAAGGCCAAGGCGGGCGCCGGCAAGAAGATGTCGGCGCAGGAGCGCTGGGTGGCCGTCGTGCAGGGTGCGCAGGCGCCCGCGGGCGACGGCAAGCTGCAGGGCGTGCTCGCGCGCGTGGCCGCCTACGACAACGTGCCGCGCAAGCGCGCCAAGTTCGTCAACTTCATGCGCAACAGCGTCGCGTCCGCGGACGCCGCGACGGTCGAGCGCGTCTGGGAGATCCTCGAACGCGACTTCAAGGCCGCGAGTGAGGCGGAGAACCCGGCGGAGGAGCCGGCAGCGAACGACAAGGGTGACCTGAAGCGCAAGGCCGAGGGCGACGGCGACAATGACGGCGGCGTGAGCAAGAAGAGCAAGACCAGGAGCGAGGACAAACCCATCAAGTGGACCAAGCTCATTCGGAAGGCGCTCAAGGCGCAGGGCGAGCTGGAGCTGCCGGCGCTGGAGAAGAGCGTGCTGGCCGCCGTCCAGGAGAAGAGGCTGCGCGGGGCCAAGAGCGACGCGCAGCTCAAGGAGGAGTTCGGCGCCGCCGTGCGGAAAGAGACCGACAAGTTCTCGGTCGTCGAGGTCGTGCGGCTAGCGTAGAGCGAGGGCGAGCCAACTTGTTGTGAAAATAGACGCGACGCTTCTCATTGTGACGCCCTTGTCACCACGCTACGCGCTCTTGGGCAATAGTAAAAGGGGTGGAAAGTTAGTCGACGCAGACGAGGTGCCGACTTCACGCGGCGATAGCGTTCTCCTCGGTCGAGCTGCTTCCGTCCTCGACCGACTTGGACGCGTCGGCATTGGCTGCCTCGCCCTGCTCAGCAGTCGCGTCCCCATTCATCGAAACGGCAGGAGTACTGCTGCACTCTTGAATCGTTGCGTCCGTGGCTTCTTCCGACGTGTCAGCCTCGGGAACGCATCCCTCAGTGTCTCCCTGCTCTTGGGCGGCAGGCTGCTCCGTCACGTCAGCGGCAATCTCGACTGCGACATCCTCGGCTTCTGCAGCAGTTGCCTCAGCATTGCTCGGCTCGGCCGCACTCTCGGAAGCGGCAACAATGGACGACGCTTCCTCCGAGACCTCGCTGGCAGTAGCTTCGGCAGCTTCTGTAACCTCATTGTCTTCGCTGACCGCTTCAACTGCAATGTCGCTGGCCATGACGTCGCTGGTGTCGGCACCATCGTCGACAGCATCGACCGCTACACTCTCAGTTACAGGTGCAACCTCCGACTCACTTGACACGACCTCCACCGATTCCTCGACAGAGGCCATGTTCTCGTCCGCATCGAGCGCGCTCTTCTCCGCGCCGACGTTCTTCTGGTCGTCATCAGCGACCATTTCTTCGTCTTCCTCGGGGATCTCGACATCCTCGGACGTTGTGTTTGCCGTGTCCACCGACGTGGTCGTCTCGTCCGTATCTCCGTCCGCCATCTTGGTATCGTTGGCCTCGGAAACCGACTGCTGAAGCGCGACGTCCTCGTTCGTCTTGGTTCTCTTCTGGATCGGCTCGTGGACATCCTCGGCTTCCGCTTCGCGCTCGGACCGCTTCTTGCTGGCAGCGGCGCTCTCTTCTTCCTCGTCATTCCCGGAGTCGCACGCCGACCCCGTAGGGCTCATGGGCGGCGTCGCAGCCTCGGCGATCGACGCCTCGCCCCCGGCGTCCGCCTCTGGGGCGTCCACGGTGATGAGGCCGCGGATGAAATCCTCCACCTTGTCGAACTTGGCGCTTACGAGCTCGCCCAGCACCTTTCCGCCCTTGTACATGCGGAAGGTGGGGAAGCTCGTGACCTCCAGCTCCTCAATCAGCGGCTCCATGTTGTCGGCGCTCACCCCGACGAAGCGCTGTGGCAGTCAAGCAGTCAGTACCAACGCAGCTCGAGAACAGACAGGGACAAGCCACATACCAGCTGGCTCAGCTCCTGCGCGAGCGCCTCGACCTGCGGCGCCACGAGCTTGCAGCCGCCGCACCAGGACGCCGAGAAGCACGCGACCGCCACGCCCTCGACCGCCGTCGCCGCGTGGAACTGCTCGGCGCTCTGGATGTGCTCTACCGCCATCGCTGCTGCTGGGTTGAACTGGCCGACTTGCTGGTTGTAGGGAGAAAGGACGACTTGGGGCCGAGCGCGCAAATTCCGCAGTGAGCGAGTCGGCGCGTCTGGCGGCACCGGTTGCCCCTGTGACGTATCCTGGAGAGGCGCTAATTGGCTGAGATATGGTGTTTACATGCCTGTTTAAATGGGCTTCTCAAGTCTATGTCAAGACGAATGCACCGTAACCGCACCTCTTTTCACGGTCTAAAGAATTCAGTTATGCCGCCGAAAGGTCGTGATTGGCGGATAAAAAACGGTCGACGAGTTGAAGCAAAAGGAAACCGCGCCAAAGGAAAGGGCAACCGCTCTGGAGCGCTCCACAGGACCTTGTGGAGCGCTCCATGAATCAGAATCGAACCCACCGTGTGCTCTACACTGCGTTCTGGGCCGGACCGACATCTTCGTCAGTGCTGGATTGCCTATTTTTTACCGTCGAGCATGGACCAGGGCGGACCTCGAGGCGGCGGCGGATCGCGCGAGGCGGCGGCGGCCGGCGGCCCGCTCTCGGTCGCCGCCACGCGGGCAGAGCCTGCAGCCGCGCCCGGTGCGCGCACCTACGTCAAGCGGGCGCTCGCGGGCTGCCACATCGAGGCGCACACGATCCAGAAGGCCACGTCCCCTAAGAAGAAAGTGCTGGACCCGCTGCGGTACATGCCGGACCGCGCCGCCTACTTCGCGCTCTTCACGGTCGCCGTGCGCTTCGAGAACGACGAGGACGCGCGGGCGGGCGACGACAGCACGCGCCGCGTCTTCCGCACGTACAAGCAGTTCAGCGCGCTGCACGCGCGGGTGCGTTCGTTACCGCCTCGGCGCGCCAGGACGCGTTGCTGAGTGTAGTGCTGTGCAATGCCTATGTGGAAGGACAGATGCTCAAGATGTACCCCAAGTCGAACCTGCCTCGCGAGCTGCCGTCGATGCGCAAGAAGCGCTACGACAACGAGTACATTGAGCAGAAGCGCCAGGTATTTGCCGCGTCCGGTGCGCTTTTACTACTTACTATGTGCGGAGCGCTAACGAGCCGGTATCTTCACCAACGCAGGCGCTGAACGAGTACCTGGCACAGCTGCTGCGTGTGCCCGAGGTGCGGGCGTCCAAGCTGCTGCGCGAGTTCCTGGAGGACACGCACTTGTCGGACGACAGCGACGTGGACGACAGCGGCAATGTGCCGTCCAAGATCCTCGAGGGACTACCCGGCACGATTGTGACGGTGCGTGCTGGGCAGTCGTTCTCGCTGAGCCTGCCGCTCGCGAACGCCGGCGACGTGGCATCGTGGCAGTTCGTCACCAAGAAGCACAGCATCGGTTTCAGCGTGTCGTTCAACGGCCAGGTCGTCAAGCCTTACGCGCGCGAGGAGTCGACGGTCAAGGCTATCAAGGGTTACTACCGCTGCACTGGGCCAGGGACGTGCACACTCGACTGGGACAACACGTACACGTGGAGCAAGGCCAAAGTGCTGGTCTACTGGGCTGAGGTCGAGAAGAAGGTGTCTTCTACTCTGGGAACTCCGGCGGTTGGTAGTGACGCCACTCCACTGCCATTCCCGGCATCGTCGGCGACTGCTTCTCCCCAGTTTGCCCTGGGAGCCAGTAACGTAGCGTCATCGCCTGCAAGCATCAGTAATACCTCGGACCGAAGCTGGACCATGCCTGCTTTGGACCGAGTAGGCGTCGGGTCTTCTACAGAAGAGGACACCGACCGCCGGCGCTCCGGGTACATTGCGCAGACGCGAAACCGGGCCATGTACCCTCGACGCATCGTGAACTCATCCATCTCGCTCATCACCAAGCCGTTCGTGTCGGGTTCCACGCGAAGCCGCGCCAAGGACGACCAGATCAAGGCCGGGTCGCTCATTGTGGAGCGCAGCGTCAAGTTCCGCGGCCGCCAATGGTACCGCAAGTGGTTTGTGCTAGACACGCGCAAGTGTTTGCTGCGGTACTACGAGTCGGAGGTGGCTGCTCAGCGCGGACTCTCTCAGGCGAAGCTCAACCTGAGCAACAAGCACGCGTCGCTCGCGATCACGAGCAGCATCGCCGTCGACGCGGTGCCTACGCCCTTCATGTTCATCGTTCGCACGCGCACGCGCTGCTGGAAGATCTGCGCGGCGTCGGCCGCCGAACACACGGCCTGGGAGCACGCAATCTCCACGGCCATCTTCGCAGCGCAGTTGTCTCGCGAGGCGCGCGCGGAGAAGAAGCGACGACGGAAGCGGGGGAACAGTGGCGACGACAGCGAGGACGGCGGTGTAAGCTCGGGAGGAGGTGCTGCGGCGCCAAAGCGCTTGGCGAGAACGTCCGTCGACGACGATGACGACGACGACGACGATGACGACTCGAAGGCTGACGACGATAACGAGTCGGAAGAGTCGGAGGACGACGACGGAGACGCTACCGGGGACGAAGAGCTGCCGCGGATCTCGGAGGACGAGGCGATCGTTTCCGTTGGAGCGACCGAAGCGCGAGACCCTGTTTCCTCGACGGAGACTACAGCCAATCGCCACACTCTTGTCGGCAGTGAGAGGTGGGCGCTCGATCTGCGCACGCTGCCGCTTCAGTGGAAGCTGACGCTGCTGCTGGTGCTGAATGGGACGCTTCTGTCACTGAAGTGGACGCCAACGCTTCTGATTGTGCTTCTCTTGCTGGCCGTGGACTGGCACCTGATGCTGCGCTTCATGCGAAAGACGTGGCGAGAGAAGACTGGGTACGGCCACGGCGGCAAGCAGGACTGATGCAGAGGCGCTACGCAGCATCCCCGTGAACGGGATATATAGTAGCCATGGTGGAATTGTCCGCTTCCTTCCGGCCATGCAGTGTGAAATTTTTCATTGCACTTCGATGTGAACATGTTGGCAAGTACACACTAAAGCATGTGCGCATAGTATGGGAAGCCCTAAAGCATACACTGGTGTCTCCACTGTTGACGCAGCTAGACACAGATGCCGGCGTCTCGCCAGCGCCTAGGGAAGCAGCGGCGGTCGGAGACGCAGATGCCCGCCTGGTCGAGCGACCGACTCCACACTGCGAGCTTCTTGCTGATGCGCTGCGCCGCCAGCTGCGACGGGTACTCGATGAGCC
>JAADXX010000719.1:0-14509 GCA_023338025.1 Phytopythium oedochilum
CCCTGCGGTGTTCAATCGTTATGGAGGTTGCACGCCATTGCTAGGTCAAGACTGTGCGTGTGCCTTCCTGCACCAGCTCACAAACAAACTAAATCCATTGATGAAATGCGTCGAGCGGTTAGAAAACCCATCGGTCAAGGGCGTCGTAGCGCAAACGGTGCTCAGCCACAACGCCAAGTGCTGCTACTTCGCCATCAACTTGTGCTGGGATCACGCCCTGCGCTTCAGCATCCACTTCTCTGGTCCTGTCTCCGTCGCCCACATGAACCCTGCAGTAACCACGACGCTCGCGCTGTTCGCTCGCTTCCCGTTAAAGGTGATTTCGTTCGCTATCGTGCGGGTGCTCGGCGCCTTCATCGCCGCCTCGGTCATCTATTTCGTGTACGACCCCATGTTCAACATCGTCGACCAGAACCGGGATCAACGAAGGTGTGTTCGCGACGTACCCGTACTCAGACGACGTGCCGGCTATCACGTGCTTCTTGACTGAGGTGGTTGGCGCAGCTTTGCTGCTCAGCGGCAGCTTCACTATCAGCATCGAGCCGAACAAGCCCGCGAGCTCGTTCACGTCGCCGAGCGCCGTTGCGCTTCTGGTCGGGGCCATCGCCATGGCCTTCGGCATGAACTCGGGATATCGCCATCCACGTGTCTTCTGCCCGCGGCTCTTCTCTCTCTGCGCGGGCTGGGGCTCGAAGGTCTTGGCGGTGCGAAGCCACTACTTCTGGGCCCCCATTGTCGACAGCGCGCTTGGTAATGGCGTGACGCCACTGGCGTCTACATCGCCTTCGTCGAGCACCACCACCCGCGCGGCTGAACACTAGGACATTGTTAGTAAAACCGGGTAAATACCACAAACATACCGTGTGTCAAATGTCGAACTGCCAAGCCGCAGTCGTGTCTTGTGTTGGCATTGGATGCTCCATCAACCCCCCGCTTCTAGCGCTTTTCTTCTTACGCAGTCAGTGGCCTTATTGCTTGGCCGGCAACGAACCTTCGCCAGCGAGATCAATCGCGAGGGTTGTGTGCGAGCAGCCAGAGCCCCCAGTTAACGGCAAAGTCCGACGATGCGGCCACAGAGCCAAGTGGGTGCGAGTCGTCCGGGTACCAAAGCAGCTTCGTCTTAATGCCGTGGTGCTCGAGCGTCGCTCGGAACTCGAGACCCTGTGTCGGCGGCACGCGGCGGTCCTTGCCGCCCAGGCCGTACATCACGGGCGTCGTCACCTTGCTCAGGTCGTTCGCGACGGGCGAGAGCTGCCACAGCTTATTCAGGATCGCGAGACGAGTCTGCGGAGTCAGAGCGGGTGGCGCCGCCTGAGCTGCAGCAGTTAAGATGCTCTCGAAGCATTGCACTCCAGCGGCCGCGAGTACCCAGTCCGGGATGTCCGTGCTGTAGAACATGCTCGCGATGTTGGCAACCGGGTTGCGCGTGACAGTCGACTTGTAGTAGCCAGGGAACTGCGAGATCAGATGTTGGACGAGGAATCCGCCGTGAGATCCGCCCGAGCAATGCACCTTGCTCGCATCCAGCAACGTCGGGAACTCGGCTAGCAGATGTTGAAGCGCGTAATGGCAATCAAACACATCCTGCGTGCCAACCCGCCCGACCAGCGACTCGAGAGCGAGGCGACCGTATCCCGTACTGCCGCGGTAGTTGACGGTCACGACGGCGAATCCGAGCGCCGCAAAGAAGTCGCACATGACACGGTACATGACAGGCGAGTTACTGTGAGGTCCACCGTGCAACTCGAGGATTACTGGGTACCCCGTGCTTGGAGGCTCCTGAGTTGGCAGCAAGAGCGCCGCCTCAAACGGAGCCGTGCTCGACACTTGCGGGATCAAAATATCCTTGAGCAAATCTTGACCGGGGAAGTCGAACTCGGGTAGGCGCCGCGGCTGCGTGTCCGACACGCTGGTAGGAATGCTGTGTACTTGCCAGTCCTTGATGTATGGCGAGGAGCCTTCTTCGTCTTGCACGTCGATCGCAATCGGAGAGCGAGCGTATTTTCCTGAGGCAGTGTCGACTGACACGAGGTATACGCTTGGCGCTCGCGTTGGAGACGACACGGAAACCAGCGCGTAGAAGCTGTCACCCGCAGCGTTGTCATGGCGGTCCAGCATCGTCTCAATGGCGACGCGTGCGCCATCGACGTACTTGGGCGACACAATAGCGCCGGTCGAGACGTCCACGTACTTCCACACTACCCGCAAGCCGACCTGCGTGTCGAAGAAGACGTATTTGCCGTTCCCCGACCATGCGTTCCTCGCCAGCGACCCAATGAAGAGACCGTTGAACGCCGTCTCGACCTTTTCAGCACTGCTGTATCCCTCGTCCGGTTCGTCCTTAATAGGGACGATGGTCGACACCCGCTTGGTCGCCCAGTCGACTACACCAAGGAAGCTGCACGTGCCATGGGTCACGATATTGCGAGTGCCCAGGAACGCGAGCTGCTTGCCGTCTGACGAGAACCGAAGACTACGCACGGACCCGATACTCTTCTCGTCCGCGTCGGTAGCAGGTTCCAGTGGCACCTTGACCACCGTGAACTTTTTCTTCTTGGCGTCAGCATCTTCAGCAGGCTCTTCAGGGAACTTGACTTCGTACAGCTCGCTGCGCCGGTTGTAGCAGTAGAGAATACCCAGGCGGCGCGGCTGGTCCGTCTCCGTGCCGGTGAACACCAGGCCTGCGTCTCCCGGCGTGAACGACACATCAGCGCACGTCACGTTCTCTGGGACTCCGGTGATATGCTCGATCTTGCCCGTCGCGAGCGTCGCGACGAACACCGCGCCGGTCTTCCGGCCGACGTATCGCTCGCCCCAGTCGTCTTCGTGCAGGAACTTGTTACCCGGCAGCACAGTCCCCGCGTCCTCGTCCGACCCGTCACTGTCTTTCTTCTTGGCCGCCTTGTCGGCGCTGTTGGCGTTCTCCCAGAAGGACGCCGACTTCTCCGCCGGTGTCTTGATCTTCTCCGCCACATATGCGATGCGCGTCTCGTCGTGCGACCAGGCGATCCCTCCCTCGCGCTCGCCCAGGTAGATGGCACCGTGCAGCGTCTTGGGCGCCTTGAAGGCCGCCGCAAGCCGGCCGGCCGTGTACACTGCGAAGACGCCCTCCGGGTCCTCACCAGCCTTGCCCGCGTCCAGCTTGAGCGTCACAACCGAGCGCTTGGACGGCGACACGCTCGTGAACGCCACGTCCCAGCTAGCCGGAATCCCTCCGCGGTGCACCAGCGCGGCGTCCGAGCCGAGCCCCGTGACGTGGTGCTGCACGTGGAACGAGGCGCTTGTGCTGTTGACCAGGTCGCTGGCGCTCCAGACGAGCTGCGCCACCGCCGAGCCGTGCGCCGCGTCCACCGACAGGAAGCCGCTCGCCAGCGCCTGCGCGCGGCCGCTTACGCGCGCGTACAGCTCGCCCACGCGCTTGATCTCGTCCGCCATCGGGTCGTCGTCGTCCTTTCTCGCGGCGGAAACCTTGGGGCTTGAAGTCTTTTCCGGAAATGGCACGCCAAGTGGCGCGCGAAGATCGCGATGGAGGTGATTTTAGCCAATAGGAGGGTTTGATTTGAATGTCAACGCAACATGACGCGGTTTGATTGGGTAATTAGGGATTTCGATATGGAGGCGCGCGTACACTCATCCCGCCAGCTGGGCGAGGCGACGCTACGTGTGCAGGAGGCTGCGTTATGCGGCGCAAGGCGGGCACAATGGTGTATTGTAGTGTTACAGGGGTCTTGCGGTGGCGTCCTTGCCGCCCCGCTTCGGGTCTAAGTTAAGCAAAGGAGGAGGAAGTGTCCGCGCGCTGGAAGACAGCGCGCGCATGGGAGCGCAACCAAGCGAGGCTCGCTAAATAGCCGTACGATACGGTCAAAAAGGGCTGGGGACACGACGACAGACGCGCGCGCGCAGTATAGGAGGCCGGCGCAGCGCACGCGGCCAAGAATGTTGCACAGGCGGCAGCGCTGCGGCATTCGGACGCTCTGGGGTCTAGAAGAAGCGCATCGCGGCCGAGGTTGACAGGTGGGTGGACGCGCGAGTGGCCGGCGCCTGCGCGCGCTCGTGCGCGAAGAGGTGTGTGATGTCCTCCAGCGGCCGGCGCTTCTTGCCAACGGCCTTGGACACGACGAGGGTCTTCTTGTCGCCGTCGCGCGGCTTCTTGGACTGCTTCTTGCCGCTCTTGGTCTTGGCCGGGCGCTTGTCGCTCAGCTGCTTTGTCCTGCGCGATGCGACCTTGCTTGGTCCCACGGCGCTGACGTTGCGCACGGATTGACCACCGCCGATTGCGTTTGGCGCGGCGCTAGTGCTGGCGGTAATATCCACGCGCACTCGCCGGCGCACGACATAGCCGACGTTTTCCTTGTTGCTCTCGTCGAAGAGCTCGTAGTTGCGGTAGACGAGTGGCAGCAGGAGGCCGAACATGGTGCGCGTGTGCTCTATCGTCGCTCGGTCCCAGTAGCAGGCAGCAATGCGCACGGGCAGAGGACGCGGAGGAAATGGCGCCAAGGTCGCGGGAATGACGCGCGGAGACCTCAAAAGCGCGGGAAGGAAAGTCCGAAAACGTTTTTTCTAAATTTTGTATCGTTTTCACAAATCGTTTGTATGTGAAACTGTTGAAATTTGATAAATCGCGAAATCGATGGAGAGCGACTTCAACACCAATACAGTGACGGTCACTAATAAAAATATGGAAACAATGACATGTCACTCACTCTTTGCACTGACGCGTCTCGTAAGTTACAAGTCGTTACGCGCCGCCGTCAACTTCCGCCGCGGCACATGGCGGCGCCTCGTCCTCCTCCTGACTCTCGGCGGCCGCGGCCGGAAGAGTCCGCTCTAGGTGATCGGCTGGAGCCGGCGCGAGCGCTGGCACGCGTTCGCGCTTTCATGCCCGGGTGACGTCAGCAGAGTGCAATGGCGCGTCCAAATATTCACCGCCACCTTCCGTCCAACGCGTCATGCGCAGAACTCGCCACGCGCTGAACCTCCGCGCTGGTTTGATGTGTCTCTTAGGCGCATCACATACTGTACGCCGATCGCGCACAACTGTGCCGATAGAAGAGCCGCGTTGTGCGCATGTAGGGCGGACGTGGGCGTCGCGCAGAGAGGTACAGTGGTAGTGAAGGTTGCTACCGATCCTCGCGCGCGACGCCACGACGCCACGGCCCTCGTTCAGTCCGTCGGTGCGCCGCGACTGACAAGCAAGGATCCACGCGTCACTCAGCGGATCGAGCACCATCTCATGTCGGCGGGCTGCGCTTCGTGCGAGCCCTGTAGATGCACGCGCTGGAAGCGTAGCGACGACAATGCGATTCCAACAAAACGCCTTGTATTAGCCTCCCAACGGGCCTCGTTATAATTATGCGGGCAATAACATATCCTCCGCCCTCTAATCCCCTTGGTGCCGCCCCTCCGGCGCACCTCGCTCGCCCGCCGCGCCCCAGCCCGTTGTCGCGCGCCTGCTAATATAAGTAGTGCTTGCTGTCGTCTAGTGTGGTGTGTCGCGCCCCGCCCGCCCTGCGTGTCGCCGCAAGGAGGCGGATGCCCCGGCCTGTTAGTGGTCGCTCGAGCCCTGCTGCCTGCCTCGATCAGCCGCCTAGATCCACTCCTTGCGCGGGTTGAAAATAGACGACCGGCGCGGGACGGGGCCCTGCGACACCGACAGATCCTCCTTGACGCCCTCGTCGTCCGCCGCGGTCGTGGTTGTGGCCGTGCTCGTGTTCAGGATGGACGAGGGCGACTCCTCCGACTTGCCGTTCATGATGAAGCTCGGCGTGAGGCTCTGCATCTCCATGACGGCGGCCTTCACGCCTGGTTCCTCCTCCTTGATGCCCTCGTTCTCCAGCAGCGTGCCGAAGGAGGGCATGTTGCGCCCGCGCTGCTGGCTCTGCCGGATGGCGGCCGCGATGCTCTCGGTCGACGACAGCGACCGGCCCGCGCGCGCCTGCTGCGCCAGCTGCGCCGTGATGGCCTCCTCCAGGTCCATCTCGGCGCCGTGCCCGGTCTCGCGCTCCTTGCCCCTGCGCCGCAGCCGCCGCTTCTCCTTGAAGCGCTCCAGCGAGCGCCGGATGCAGCGGAGGAGCGCGCGGAAGACCATGTCTCGCTATGTGTCTTTTTCTGGGGTTTTCTGGTTATGCCGCGCCTTCTTCTCTCGCCAAGTCGTCCCTCTCGCGTGCGGCCGATAATTTCCGCGTTATATTCCGCGAGAGTGCCTCCTGGGTGGTGGGGGATGAGTGGCAGTTGCCCGATGATGATGCGGCGGCGCTGACTGCGACGCGGCACTCGGCGCTCGATCGATCTGCCCAGCGGACGGACTGTACGCACGCGGGAGTCGACTGCAGGAGCCTGCACGCGCGCCTGCAGACTTGCTGGCGTCCTTCCTTCCGCCCTTTGCGCGACGAGTTCGGTTGTCGACTGCTGCTGCGCTGGTCGCTGGGTTTCCTGTTTTGTTCCGCTCTTATTTTACTTTCCGCCCCCTGTTGTCACGTTGGGTCGGCGCCGGCTGCCTATTCGGCCAAGGGGTGCAGCGCGGCCGCACTTGCCGTTTGTATGCTCCAGATACCTGTGGCACCGGCAGCTGTCGATCGAATGAGGCCAGGAATCACCGCCGAAGTTCCTACGCGACAGCCGCGCGACGCAATGACAGGCAAGAGAACGGCCCGAGCCGGTCCGCTCGTTCGGTTGCACCGGAGCCGCAGTCAGTCAGTGGCGCTTCTCGGGTTTCGACGCGACGCTGAGCCGACAACGGGCCGGTCGCCCATGCTAACGGCGCGAATCGCAGGAGGCAGGATACAGGATCCAACGCGCAGCCAGCGACACGCATGTCGATCGGGTATAAGTCTGGTGCGCTCGTTCTTATTATAGAGAAGACTGCAGATCCCATGTGTTTGCGCTCGAGTAATTTATCGCTTTATCTTCGCGCCGATTCACCCACTCGCTCGAGATGCGCGGGTCCATTTTTTTCTGAGTTTCGCGCTCCCACGCGCACGATAGGAATGGATTCTCTCGTGGCGGTGATACAGTAGTGTCTGCGAGCGCGTCTGCGGGGTTTGACCCGTGGCCGCGATGATGGCAAGGCGGTCCGCTCGCTCTGCGAGCCGCTCCTTTCCCTTCAGTTTGCGTCGGCGCGATTCGACCGGGTGCGTCACGGCCACAGGTCGGCGCGCCAAAGCCAGTTTCTCCCATCAGAGGGCTCCCATTTTGACCCAGGTGATGTTACGTAACGATATGGTCCTCTATTCGAGGTGTTCTGAACCCGTACCATCTAATAACCTGTCTCATCGTATTTCGTGTCGTGAACCTCATAAAGGGTTGTTTCTCCCCCGTTCTCTGACCGTCACTCTTGTGGCGCCCGATGACGCCGAGACAGTTCGCAGTTGAAGGGGGAGTCGCCGCCGCCCGATATCACGTAAAGCAAGCAACCGAGCGAGAAAGGCGGGCACGGACGCATGGGCGAGACCAGGGAGGCGCTGCTGCACTCGTGCACGGTGTACCTGTACCGCTTCGACGCGCAGCAGGGCGCGTATGCGCAGCAGACGGACTCGGCGCTGGGCTGCGCGCTGCTGGGCGCCACGCGGACGGCCGAGGGCGACGCGACGACAGCGTCGACGACGTTCAAACTGCTGCTGTACAACGCGCAGAAGAAGCCCGTGCTGCAGCTGCCCGTGGCCGCCGGCGCGCGCTTCACGCCGCAGAGCGACACGTACGTGCACTTCTACGACGCGGAGCAGCAGAACTGCACGCTGCGCTTCCGGGACGCGGCCGAGAGCGCGGCCTTCCTGGCCGCCGCCGCCTTCGTGCGCGCGCACGCTATCGTTCACGCTTCCAGGTACTACAAGTCCTCGCGTGGGGACAAGCTCGCCGTGAGCGTGGATGAGCTGACCGCGGCCAAGCCGGAAGGCGCGGGCCTGACCCACGGAGACGTCGCGGGCGTCGCGATCCAGCGGTGGCAGGGCTCGGCGGACGATCGCCGCGGCTTCTTCTCGTCGAACCCGCTGGAAATCTCCAAGCAGCCGCCGGTCGAGGCGACGAGCAAAGGAGATGTGAAGCGTATCCGGCTCATGCCGTACGACGCGTCGACCGAGAGCGACCTATTGACGCGCGCGCTGGCGGCCGAGGCGCTCGTGGGCATGCAGAAGAACGCCAAGCGGCTCGTGACGGTCGTCTCCGCCAGCACGCAGGAGTGGTTCATCGCGCAGATCGAGCTGGTCAAAGTGAAGAAGGCGACACGCTCAAGCGGGGCGGCCCCGGCGGCTGACGAGTCCGAGTCCAAGGGTGTGGGCGAAGAAGTGAAGGATGCCGGTCCACCCGTCGAAAATGACGGTGGAGACGATCACGCTGAGCTCGTCAAGCGCATGGCGAGCATCTCGCGCGCCGGGAGCCAGAGCTCGAGTCTGATCGCGAGTTTGAGCTCAAGGCTCGCGTCTCGCAAGGACTCGATCGAGCAGCCTGTCATTGACGAGACGGACGCATCTCGAACTGTCGAACGCCAAGGCAGCTCGATCACCGATCCGCCAGCTGGGTATGTCCCCGTGCTTCTGGCTGGACTGCAACTCCCTGGAGAGCGCCTTCGTTCTTTGTCGCGCTCCAACACGTCGAACCCCGATCAACCGATCACCGCCGCTACCGACTCCTCGTCAGCGACGTCTTCGTTCGCGGCACCTTCTTCCCTGGCAGCTAAAGTAATCGCGCCGCTCAAGCATTCACCACGGGGATCGGCCGCTATCTCGCCACAACTAAGTGAGAGTGAGGTCGGGAGCGCCGCGCTTTCGAGCGAGATGGAGCAGTTGATGAAGGAGCAGTCCGACCTCGAGAAGCTTCGTCTGGAGCTGGAAGAAAGCAAGAAGAAACTTCAGTCGGAGGATCTCAGCGCGCCTGCCACAACTGCTAGTTTCACTAGTGGCTCGTCCCCCTCCTCCTCTTCGGTGCCACCAACGAACTCATCCAGCAGCTACAAGCCGTGGGAGAAACCTGGTCTGATTCCGACGCCGTTCGAGCCAGCTTCATTCTCGAGTGGATCATCGGTACTGTCAGGAGCGGCTTCGGGTGCATCGGCTGCGATCTCTTCCGCGAACCGCTGGACACCGACCAACTTTGATTTGGTGCCGTCGTTCTCGCCGACCTCGTTCATGCCTTCGAGCTCGCTTCCTTCTCCCCCAACACCGTTCGCGTCCGCAATGACCCCGTACGGCTCTCGATCGCTCGGAGGTTCGTCTCCATTTGGCGGCAGCGCGGCATCCAACCTCACAGGGGAGGTTGAAAACGGCATTTCGCGACTGCAGCGCTCATCCACGTCGATCGAGTCGAAGTTGGATGATTTGCAGTCGAAAATGGACCGACTCATGAATATGCAGGGCTCGCTAAAAGGCAGCAAGTACTCGACGGGAGTTGGTGGGTATTCCAGTTCGTCGGCAGGACTCGGGTCATCCTCTTCTTCCGTTGTGGGAGGTGCCTCGACCTCATCTTCGTCGTTGATCAAGAACTTGGAGAAGGCACTAAGTCAACGCGACCAGATTCAAGAACAGAACACTCGACTTCAGGACTCAGTGGCACACTTTGAGTCGATAGTTGAGGATCTGCAGACCCAGCACGAGTCCCTGCAACTGGAGAACCGCAACCTACTGGACAAGCTGCAGAACGGGAGCCAGCTACAGCAGGACAAGTTTCGCCTGGAACTCCGCAATCTGCAGCAGCAACTCAGTCACACGCAGGAGCAAATGCTCATGTACCAGGAGGAGAACTTCCACTTGCGTAACCAGCTGGCAGCGAAGGACGAACAGCTCGCAAAAGAAAAGGCGCGTCTGCAAGAAGATGTCCACAAACAGCTCGAGCAGATGCAGCGACAGCTCCAGGATCAAGCTCAGCACGATTCCCGGGACGCGCTGCGAAGTGTGACTGCGGAGAAGAAAGCATTGGAATCGCAACTGGCTGATTCAGCGGTGCAGCGAAAGGAGTGGCAGCAGGAGCGCGAGTCGCTGCTGAGCCAACTACGCCAGGCGCAGACACAACAGCAGCAAATTCAGAGTGAGAAGGTGCGCTCACAAGCGGATCAGGACTCGCAGGTGCGGGAACTGGAGACGCAGCTGCAGCAGGCGCGGAGCGAATCCAAAGCGTCAAAGCAACAGGCTGATCGGTACGCCGAGGAGAGCCAGCATCTGGAGGAGCTGCTGATGGCGAAAGAAGAAGAGCTTGTGCAGATGCAGACGGCAAAAAATGAGCAAGAGTACGCGGCACTGAGCGAGCTGCTCAAGGAGTTCATGAACGACATTTACTTCCATTTCCAGGACGCGTTCGACGAGGACGCCGAGTTCACGGGCAAAGAAATCGTCATGGCGATCCGCAAGATCCTCAAGCAGAACACCATGGAGATTCTGTCGAGGCTGGAGGAGTTTTGGCAGCTGCAGGGCCACGACAGCGGCCACCACTAGCCTGAAGCCGATGACGAGAGAGCGATTCACAACAGGAATGAATCAGCAGCAGTCATCAAGGTGGGTGGTGAGCGATGGCAATTGCCACGGTGAGGATGTTGTAGATTGACATGTAATGGTGGACGCGTTCGCCCTAACACGTGCTGCTCTACAGCGATGAGGTATCTCTCGTCCGCATCGAAGCGCTCGCTTCTTTGGAGAGCTAATTCCATTCGATTTGCGTGCTCCGCGTGTTCAAGAGTGAGCTGCGATTGCTGCTGATGGTGGGGCGGGGGTTGTGCGTTGAGATGACTGTATGTCCGCCAGGTCGGCGGCCACCATGGACATGACTGGCGAACATTTCACAAAAGTGCAGAAGAACAGATCAGCGGGACGGATTTGGCTCCGCTTGTTGGGACTGCCAAAGCCAAGATTAGCTGCTCGCTCACTCACTATTTATACCTCCTCGCTGCCCTCCCCATTGTCACCCGCGCTCAGCAGCACATCACCAGCGTCGCCCGACTTCCTCGAAGACGCATCACGGGCGACGCACGAGCGATCTTCGACGGTTGTATGCCGCTGCGTGGGTGTAGCGTCGCTGGTAAACGGATCCCCAACGACCTCGAATCATGGAAGTCCTCGTACTGGCGGCTCGAGAGAGTGCCGATCTCCATCTCGATGCGGTTCTACACGCTCTGCAAGGTACGCGAATGCGGAAGTATGATCCCTTTGCTGCCTACGTCTATCCTGATGTGTTTCAATCGCTCGGTGATACGCGTAGCCTCGCCGCGGTCAATCAACATCGTCGGTCGACTACCAAGGGTAAGTGGTTGGCGCTCATCAAATATGAAGCCGATTTGTACGGTGTGGCTGATGGTCGTGGCTCGTGTTGAACGCGCATTTCGACGCTAAAGGAATCGCAACACCTGGACGACCACCAGCTCGTACGTGCTATCGACGTTGTCGCCCAACTTGCCACCTTCGTCTAACATGAAGCCGCTGTCACACAGCTTCTGACAAGGAAACGCATGACGAATGAGGCCCTCGCAGCGTGGATCGAGCCGGAAGATCGGCCACCTGCGCTCCAACCACCGGATCGGCCGCCTTCAAGCGCATCGACTCTACCCGTGCCTTCTTCCGCAGCGACGGCCCCACCAATCAGCCAGGACCCCAGCCAATACATCAAGAAGATCGTTAAGGTGGGTTTGACGGAGGCGATTGATCAGTGACTGGGCTGAGTACCTCATCCGCCACCTGCGTGCTGTCATTCTCGCAGAAAAACAAGAAGATCCGCTCGTTAACGGACCAGGTGGCGGCGCTGAAGCAAAGTCTGGCGGAGGCGGCACAGCGCGTCAAGCACATGGAGCTTGAGCAGGAGCAGTTCTTCGAGGACGTGCAGGAGATGAAGACGCAGTTCGGCCGGCTGTCGGACGCGCATCGCAAGGTGTTGTGGGAGTACTTGCCTGCGCATGACGCCGACATGAGCGCGATCCCGCTGATCTCGACGCAGATCGAAGAGACTCCCACGTGCGTGGGTGGTTATCCGTTGGAGCAAGTGCTGGGCTACGGGCAGTACGCCATCGTATACTCGTCGTCGCTCCCGGGAGACTCGCCACCTCTAGCAGTCAAAGCGATCGACAAGAACAAGGTGATGGATCTCGTGTCGCTCCACCGTATCAACTCGGAGATCGCGTCGCTGTCCGACCCGGCGATCCAGCACCCGTGCATTTTGAGCCTCAAGGACGTAATTCACACCAAGACGCACGTCTATCTGGTCACCGAGCGCGGTGGCAAGGACCTGTTCGAGTACTTCGGCGCGCACCAGGTAGGGCTGGACGAGGACGTGATCAAGCCGCTAATGCTCCAAGTTGCGCAAGCCGTGCACGTCCTGCACCACCACAACTACTGTCACCGCGATCTCAAGCCGTGAGTTCCTCCAGGTGATGCTTGAGGGTCGCTTGATCGTCTAACGTGTGTTTGTCTGGTATCGCTTGTTCTGCAGCGAGAATATCCTCTACTCCCCCGACAGCTTGAGCCTTGGCAGCAGGGCCGGCCTTGGACATGCGGACAACTCTAAAGCACCGCATCTGGTCAAGTTGATTGACTTTGGGTTGTGCACCAAGGCTGTGACCCCCGAGTACGATTCGCTGCGCGACTTCTGCGGCAGCCCGGGCTTCTTCGCGCCGGAGATGCTGCTCGCAGACAGCTACGACGGCTTCAAGGCTGACGTGTGGAGTGTAGGCTGCATCCTGCTCGAGGTTCGTCTCTGTACATCCTATCCAACACGTGGAGAGGTCGGGG
Organism: Phytopythium oedochilum; assembly: GCA_023338025.1. Lineage (NCBI taxonomy): Eukaryota > Oomycota > Peronosporomycetes > Pythiales > Pythiaceae > Phytopythium > Phytopythium oedochilum. Next base: position 12,699 of record JAADXX010000719.1, read on the forward strand.
CTGATGGTGCATTCACAATGCCAGCTCGTTCTCGGAAACACGGCGTTCTCGGCCGAGTGGATGACTGTCTACGATCTGCCAGTGCTGAAGGACCATGAGCGCTTCGCCCAGTTCATCCGGACGGTGCGTAGCTCGAGGTCCTAGTTGTCCACTCACGTCTACACGGCGACTCACAGGCGGTGATGACTGGACCAGGCGCTTTCCAACACGCGGGAGTTCTGCAACAGCGCCAAGTGGACGTACTCTGGAGAACTACGGCAACTGCTGCTGTCGGTACTGGCGGAGCGCCCCAGCGAGCGCTTCTCCATCCAGCAGATGCTCGAGCATCCGTGGTTCACCAGCGACTCGGCGCTCATGGCCACCTACGGCAGCTCGCGCCACATTGCCCGAGCGCCGTCATCTCCAGCGCCTGGAACGCTCCACCCGTCCCCCGTCCACCCGCACCACCAGCATCTGCAGCACCAGCAGACGGCGCCGGTGCACTCGCATACGAACGACTCGCTGCTAATGGAGCAGCCGAGCGTGGCGGCGTTCGCACAGGGCGACAGCTCGTCCTCGTCGCCGCTCGGTCGGCGAGCGTCGCCGAGCAAGATCAAGTCGCTCTCGACCTCGTCGGCGCCGTCGACGAACGCGCTCCGGCTCGGACTGGATTCGCCCTCGTGCGTCTCGACCGGGTCGCTGGAGCCTGGTAGTGCGTCTCTGCACTCGTCGACGCCGCCGGCTTGTCACCCGTCGGGCGTGCGGCCGCTCTCGCCGGCCATCTCGTCCAGCTCGTCGCTGGCGCTGGCGAAGGCGCTGGCCGAGGAGAACGAGCCGCGTGCAGCGCTCGCATCGCCCGCCTCCTCCTCGCCCGGCAAGGTGAGCCTGCCGAGCCTGTCGCCCGAGAAGCCGAGCGGCCAGCGCTCACCGGACAAGACGTTCGCCAAGCGGCCGGCCCACCCGTCGTCTCCCGAGCGGCCGACGTCCCCAAAGCTCTAACTCCGAATCCACAAGCACGTCGGCGCCTTGATGCGTGTGTGTGTATGTATTGCCTCGGCTCTAGCGCTCCTCGAACGTTACGGACGCTACTGGAGCAGCGGCGGGATGGCCGCGAGCAGCTCCTCGGCCTCGCCGAAGGCCTCGAGCGCCGCGAGCTCGCCGCCATTGTCCTTCATGAAGCCCGAGAGGTCGCTCGCGGCCTCGCGCAGCCGCGACTGGCAGTCCGGCAGCATGGTCTCCGTCTCCTGCAGCACCTCCTCCTGCTTGCGCACGTCGTACTCGTCGCGGCCCTCGGCGCGCATGGCGTCGATCTTGGCGCGCTGCGCCGCGTGCTCCTTGGCGTAGTACTCGAGGTCTTTCTTGACGCTGTGCAATACAGAGCAGCGGAGCAGCGGAGCAGCGGCGTTAGGCCAAGGACGACAAGCAGCGGGTCGAGTCATTCGAGGCGCAGGCGACGCCCTGGACGTGGGGGACCCACCGGCGCAGCGTGCCCAGCTTAATCTTGAACGTCCTCTCGGCCATCGCGGCAGGATCACAATGCGAATGGCTCGGCGGCTTCTCGGCGAGCTGTACCTGTCGAGTGGAATATGTGAACTGCATTAATGCATACTCGGTTAATAACCGACAGTTATAGATATTTTTGTTCATTTGCGAGCCCTTGGCGTTGTGGCTGAGCCGTTTGCGCTACGACACCCTTGACCGATGGGTTTTCTAACCGCTCGACGCATTTCATCAATGGATTTAGTTTGTTTGTGAGCTGGTGCAGGAAGGCACACGCACAGTCTTGACCTAGCAATGGCGTGCAACCTCCATAACGATTGAACACCGCAGGG
>JAADXX010000072.1:0-62249 GCA_023338025.1 Phytopythium oedochilum
GCGCGACTTGATGGACACGGACAGGTCTACGACAGGTAGTTCGTGGGAGGGTCGCAGCTCGAACAACCACGTCGACGATAGAGGTGGCAACACCAAGCAACGAGGCGAGCGGACATCAACTGGTGCCGCGACGATCTTCGTCATTCATACGCGATGGGAGCTCGCTGCACGATCGTCCCTGCATTTCGTTCTCGTTGTATGCAATCTGGTTCCTGTCAATGACGAGTCCTCTGCGCTTCTGTAGGAATGCACATGGAGTATAAGTTGCGAAGTCGTCACGACGTACAGTCCTGCTGGAGATAGCACTCCAAGCTCCCATAAATAGAAAATGGCAGTGTTGTCTCACCCTTGTCAAAGATCTATATTGCCTACTGCATGCACCTGCATGCGCCTTTTTCGAGTCACCACACACGTCTTTAATCGTAACCCACGACGAGCTGTTATATTGCTAATGGTGGTAGATAACATGCAACAAGCCGACTCAGCTGTCGATTTGGTCATCGACGTTGACGACTCGGAACGCAGCGGCGTGCTGCTTGTTGTCGTGGGATCCTCGGATGAGAGTAAGACCGCCATTAGCGTTCGAGGTGACCCATCCCCCGAGTCCGAAGAAACTTGCGTGACAAAAGAGCGGCGTTGACGCTTTCGTGTCGATCGAAAACTGCTCGTACGAGTTCAAATCGGACCCGCGCACTTTCAAGTTGCCAAATCGGTTGATGCCGAGGAACAAGCTTGACCGTTCGCTCTGGAAGCCCCATAGCTCGGTGTCGTCTCCAAGCGTATACGCACGAAACACACATCCATCTCCGACGATATCAGCACTGACAGTAGTGTAGTAGATACAGAGCATTGCCACCGTTAGTGTACGTACACCCATTGCACGAGGGTTGCCAGGAAAAATGATGTACGATACGTACTCAAGAAGCGGTTCTCCGTCTGCGTCTCTCAAGAACTTGCGCGATCGTGTCTCCATGAAAGCGCATCGAAACCGGAAGTACACCGAAAACCTTCTGCCTGTGAGCTTCTTTGCGTCGACTGATACACGCTTCATGTTGTGGTTGACGAGGTCGACTTTTGTATCCAGGCGATCCAGCTGACTGTTCTGAGTTTCCAACGCGTTTCCCAGCGCGAGCGACGCCTCTTTCAGCTCGGCTAGCTGTGGCTCCAGATCGCGAAGAAAGCGATCGTGGATATCACCATCTTCAGTTGGAGCCGTCACCTGCTTCACAGAAGATTGGGGTGGCGGTCGGCGAAGAGTCTGTCCAACTGTCGTGCCTCGATCCTCCTCTTTGTCTTCGTGGGCACGACTGTAGTGCACTCCGAGCTGGTGCGGCGAGTTAAACTTCACCTTGCACTCTGGACAGATGAAACCCATCACGACCTGGGCACCGCACGCCACACCAAACAGAACGGGGCGTCGATTCCCCATTGCCGCTCGTAAGTCCACTGCACACTGTTGACAGTGCATCGGAAACGTTCACGGACCTCGCTTGGCTTCGGAGCGCCAGAGCTCGCGGCGTCGGTAGAGGCTACGAGCGGTGCCGACTGCGGTGCCGACGTGAATGCGTTGTATACCCAGCCCGACCATGTCATGCCCCTGTGTACCAGCACGCCATTCAGCGGTCAGTCAGTCTCCGTGCCCCGGCCATGCGTTGCGACGCGAGCGCACCGCATGACGCGCTTGGAGAGGTCGATCGCGTGCTGCGTGTCGTCGACCACGCGCTCGCTCCGCCCCAGTTGCTCTGCGGCACACAGCCAGCACGCCAGCGGTTAGCGCACCCATCGCACGCTTGCATTGAGCCCCGCGATTGTCGCGACCAACCCGACTGCATGGCGAGCGCGCGCGCTGTATCGCGCGCCACACCGAGCGCGCCCGCCACGTCTCTCAGCGACTGCTGGTGCTTGGCCTGCGCCTCCTCTCGCCACTGCGCGCGCCGCCGCGCCGCGTCCCGGTCCATCGGCACCGTCCGCCCCTTGTGTGCTTGTTCTTTCGTTTGATTCTCTCCCAAGGCGACAATCGGTCGTATTCACTCAGTACAAAGTCTGCAAAAGTTAGCATATTTACTGATTGAACCATATGTGTCCATCATGGCATCACCACGTACTTCATGTGGCATGATGCCACTGGCATCAACCGGCATGCACTTGTTCCGCTATTCGGCTATAAATACAAGCGTTCGCTAACGCCTGGCCGTCTACACGGCGGCGGTTCGTTCGTGACGTCGCTCGCTGCCGAAGCGTGGCGCAAACGCATCATGGCCGCGTAAATCGACGCGCGGGGGTTCACTTGAGGCCATGCCGTCCGGTCTTCGGTCGCGGAATGGCTCGGCCGCGACACCGAAACGCCAGAAGCAGAAGCAGAGCTCAGGCGAGTCCAGACAGCCTGTCGACGCCTTCCGAGACGACCCGGAGCTGCTGCAACTTGACGCCGAGACAGCGGAGCTGCTGCGGCTGGTCAGGTTGCCGATTCCGGCTCAAGCCAGAGGAACTCCGTCCAGTGGAGGAAGTGCGTCTCCGTCGGTGGCGCGCAAGCGCCGCGTAACCATCGAGGTCCTGGACGTTGCTGACGAAGAGGATGGCGAAGGCTCCAATGACAAGACGGACGCGGCACAGTCTGATGCCACAAATGTCGCGGTTGTGAGCACGGACAGAGGCGAGAAGACTTCCAGCGACCCATTTGACTTTGCCGCAGAAGAATCGCGCGTGCGCAAGGCTGCTGACACGTTCTACCCAGACTTGTCGCCCAGCAAACGCGCACTCACAGATCAACGAGGTGTGTTTGAGAAGGAGCAGGCACGCTTGGAGACGCTGGCGCGACGGGAGGAGAACACGCAAGCACGAAGACGAGCAGCGCTGACGGACGGGTTCTCAGCGGAGAACCGCCTCGAAATGAACACCATCAAGGTACAGCGCTTGAATTTGCTCCGTGTTTGCACAATAGACGGCACCTCATCAGTTATGTCCTTGCGAACGTGTGTTTGCTTGACACAGATTCAAGCTCATTGCCGTGGCTACTTGCAGCGTAAAAAGCGCAATGAACTCAAGCGAAAGCTAGTGGTACACGGCGATGAAGGCGGAGATTGCCCCGAACGACTCGACGCATCGGCAAATGCAGCGGCGGGTGCAGATCAATGGCACGAGGTGCGCGACATTGAGAAAGGCGAGACATGGTACTATAACTCTTGTACGGGCCAGAGTCAGTGGGAGCGACCACACACTCTTCCAACACCTCGCCCCTTTGGCGTGCAGTCGCTACCAAATCTCCACGAGCGTCGACCCAGCAAGACCGATAGTACCTCTGAAATCATGCCGCCCATTCACAACGGGCTTGGCGGGTCTGGCTTGGTGGCATCTAATGTGGACGCGTCGAACTTACTGCCTCCGCTGTCACCCACATCCAGTGCTTGTTCAAGCGCTCGCCCTATCGATGACGAAAATCAACGACGGGCGGCGTCAAAAAGCCATTGCCATGATGGGAGCAGTTTCACAATCCCAAAGAACCCAGGCGTTAATGCTGGAGAAGGCAGGAAATCTGCATCAATGCTGCCAGCACTTCGCCAAGACAACGCATCGTTATCCCAGCCATCGTGGGAGTGCGACTCGATCGGTTCCGAACGCAGTGGGTTTCCGAGCGACCGGTGGCGTGATGATGAATCAGTGGACTCGCACCCGCTTGATCGGCGCCGCAGTCAAGATACAGACACCGAGGAGGTCAATGAAGATCAAGATGACAATGACTGGCAAGTAAACGACACACTTTTCCGTGCGGACGGAACACGGAACAGCAAGCTGCGTGATACTATTCGACAGGCTCTTCAGGTCTCAAAGTTCGACTCGATATCGTCTCTGCTTGCCTCCAACGTGGTGTTGCGAAAGAAACCGATGCGCGGAGCTCGAGGTTCTGGGGTGATGGACGGCGATCCGTCAACGTCACCTGTGAGAGGCCGCGCAAGTGGGAACCAGAGCACAGGAAAGCGTGATGCAGTCTTGGGCAAGCGTGATACGCCGTTTCTCGTTGCTGTATTGGCAGATTCGAACACTGGATGCTCGCCTGTGCGACCCAAGAGCACATCGAAGGCGAAATCGAAGTCTAGCACTGGTGCTGCGAACAAGAACCCGCTCGCTAACCCCCCAAGGATTCGTGATCTTGCTGACCCAGGGTTTGTCGGTAATGAAGGGCGACCACTAAGAACTACTCGCGATGAGTTGGATGAAAATGAAGGCGTGGAACAAGAGCAACAGGATGGAGGGGACTCGCCATCCAGAAAAAGTAAGAGCGTTTGTTTCAACTGTTGGAGCTCAAGTAGCGGTACCTACTGTGAGCTGCACGCTGACCCGCGCTTGGCGACGCGCAAGGTGAAAGCTGGCGCTAGCGCGCTCATGTGTGCGAACTGGGAGCTTGACCAATTGAGGCGCAAGTATCGAGCAGAGGAGATCCAGGAGATCTTTATGAAACAGAGTGCGTCGCTGCGATACGACCGACAACGCAAGACATACGTGACAGTTGTCGAGTGTCGCCATCCAATTTACCGCACAGTCGAGCAGCTTGTGGCCGCTTGGAACAAGACAATGAGGAGGAAAATTCACACGCGCTCGTGGTTTCGCTCCTTCATTGAGCAACTACGAGCCGGACAAGTGCCTAAGGCAGACTCCTCGACACCAGCCCTGATGAAGCTCAAGAACACACTGCAAAACAACCGTTGGTGCTCCAAATACTCTGATTCGGTGCGCGAATTCCACCCTAAGGCACCCGTGACGACAAAAAACTACAAGAGCGACAAATTGATGGAACCCATTCTTGACGCCATCACAATCGATCCGGGACAGCCACAACTTCGTAATTGGATCCTTAAGACCGACTGCACGAAGCCCGTGGTGCTTTATCGACCACGCGAGTACGAACTTCCACCTCGACGATGTGTTCCGATGCCTACACCCAGTTTTCTCGACGACGTGCCACTGCCAGTACCAAATGTATTCATTGACTGTGGGCATATTGCGAGCTGGTTTGAGCGGCTTGCAGCGCGCGTATCGAAAGCAGCGCTCGACAAGGCCAACCTCCAGATATTAGCGTGCAGTCCACCTACAGGTGTCACCCGCGCACGGTGGACCAAGGATGTTCGACCGGTGACTGTCATGTTCGCGACGTTTGGACGCAAACCGACTCGAGGAAACCTTGCGGTGGGTGGATTGTCAGCAGAGCTACTGATCCACATGCTCGTCACGACGTACGTCCCGGCACAGTTCGGAAACTTCGTTGTGTTCGACCGGCGAACTATCTCTCCATCGCTCTCAAAGGACCATGATGTGATATTTGCGTGTCTTGCAGTTGTCCAGGAAGCTCCGGCATTCATATTCCGTGCTCTGGAGCATGCTCTCAATGTGCGACGCCCACCATGTGTCGTAGTCGCGACTCGGTTGTACGCGAAGGAGACGGAATACGCTGCGCTGATTAAGTCGCGACGTTTCCCGATCAATCGCGTCGAACAGACGGGTGAGGAGCTAGCGATGGGCTTTCGCACGTTTTGGCTCGTCGATGCTAGGCCAGTAAATGAAGAAGGCATCGCGAGTGTCCAAGTTTCACCTTCGAGCGAAATATTATCACTGAATTCTACCTCCCTGAATCCGACGTCGACAACTCACGCGGATCGCCACTACCCATTTTGTGTCCCAACGACCAGGGAGAATACACCGATCGAGTTTATCCACTTGCTATGGGTTGGCCAGTCGAGTCGCAACCAGCCACAAGTATTCACGGCTCTCGGAGCGCAGCAGCCAGGAGACTTCATGAAGAATTCTGATCCGGACGGAGCTCTCGGGTTGTGCACGAGCGTTGTGTACCGAAGCTGGGCGTACTTCCAGTCAGACAATCCGTACGATGAGTTCGTGACAGAAGACGGGGTCGCATACTGGTACGACAAGCGATCAGGTGAGACGTTCTGGCTGCGTCCGATTCTTCCTGCCGAGAAATATCGCGGCAAGGACGGAGACGTTGACGGAGTGGTCGCAGATGGAATTGGAGAGCGAGCCACGCTCGGCGTAGGAGCTGAGGAATCGCGATACTCGACGCAAAGTATTCGAAAATTCATCAACAAAGGCATGGAGGCTCCCGAAGACGTCGATCGCCGCCGCCGATTGGTTGCTGCCAGCGCGAAAAAGTACGACATCGTAGTGGAGCTGTCGCCTCGACAGAACAAGCCCGAAGGAACAGGCACTGTTTCACAGCACAAGGATCTACCGCGGATACAAGTACCGAATCTGACTTTGCGGTCCAAGCAGCAGCAAGCCGCTTTATTGGCATTGAACAATTCTGTTCGTTTCCCGGTCTCGACGTCCAACAACAGCAATGCTGAGCAAGCTCGGTCGCCAGCAAAGAAGCAGCAGCAAACTTTAATCACTGCGGACAATGGTAATCCTGTCGTTGACGGCAACACCAAACTGCTAATTGACAGCATCACGCAAGCCTTGGGCTCCGCGCTTCCATCACTCGGAGCCACAACAGCGGGCCCAGGCAGTGTCGAAATGCTCCAGTTTGGGATTGGGCTGGGCATGGGATTGGGACTGCGAGTTCAGCAGCAACAACAGCAGCCACATCTGCCATTACGTACTTTGGACGAAGACCTATCAACAATTAGGTATGAAGAAGGCGATAGAGATGACGGCAACGACGACCTTGCGACGTCGCGCTCAGATGTAAGCTCTGTCGACAGCTCTCTCACATCTCGAAGCACGATATCAACTGCCGCATCGGTAGACATCTCGCCTTCTCCTGACGAGCTCGAGTTGGCGGGTGAAGATCCGACAAAACCACCTGCCGGCTACAGAGAAAAGGTACCTGGTTACACCACTCACCCAGCTCCAGGCGACGGTACCACATGGATTCGCAAGTCAGTTGACTCGTCTGGCGAAAGCCAGACAGCGGTTGATGGGTTTGGTGGCGCGCTTCATCAGAGGGTCGCTTGTCTCCCAAAGAACTTCGTCGCCGCAGTGTCGAGCACGAAGACGTGCAAGATGCAAGCAAACTATCTCCCGATCATCAGGAATATGGTATGTTGTATCTGTTGTATCTGAAGCAGAGACCTGATCTGCTACGGTGCGCTTACAGTTTTCATCCCGTCGATATTTGTTGGTGACAGAACCAACCGCACAGTGTGGGTATCGTGCGACCACGTGCAGCACTGGAGGAGTGGCTCACAGTTGGGTACTCGCCGTGGTCTGCCGGCCGCGCAGTCTTCGGTACGGAGTTCGTCAGCAACCTGATGCACCGTCCCGAGCTGCTGCAGCAAATCAACAGCGCGGACAGCGCTACTGGTGGTGGGTCAAAGGTGGCTCAATCGACTCCGGTGACCGTCGAGAAGCGTGAAAATGTCAGCCAAGCCGTCAAAGAGAGCCAGCAGCTTGAGACCGTCATGAGTCTTTGCCGCCATGGCAAATACGACGAAGTGGAAGTGGTAAGCAGTCAGATTTTAGTCGTAGAGCCGATCGCGCTTTCAGTTGACCTAACCGTGATCGTGTCGCTGCCCAATGCAGATGATCAACAGCCCGGACTGGACGCTCAACATCAACGCCATGGACGCGACTGGCAACACGCTGCTGTCGGTTGCCTGCCAAAACAACAACAAGCGTATCGCCAAGCTGTGTCTGCGCCGTGGCGCCGACATCAACACGCAAAACGTAGGTGTTTTCCGCAGGATATACGTTTTGCTACGGATGCTAACGGGTGTGAGGCATGGATTGGTTGTGTGTCCGAGCAGCTGAACGGACAATCCGTCCTGCACTATTGCCATGAGTACGGCTTCCATGATCTCATGGAGTACCTGATGGACAAGGGAGCGCGAGACGACTTGCTGAACTCAGATGGCCTCACTTGCTACGAAGGGCTCAGCAAGGAGGCAGTCGACGCGCTGTAGCGACGTGTTAGGGTCAACTCCCTGGTTTGGTAAAAGGACAAATACACGAACAAACCTACCCAACAGATGCCGACAACATGTTGTCGCAGGCCTTATGAACGCTTCTAATCATGAAAGTAATGGAGCAGATGGAGCAGCACGGAGAAGCCGACGTAGACGCAGAAGATCATAAATCCGTATCCGCGTCCGATCTTCTCCGTTTGCTCCAAGATGCGGTTGCTCTGCCGTTCCCAAACCACGATAACATGAACATCAGCCAGTTGACGGGTTAAATATTCAGAAGAAAGTCAACCGGAAAGTCCCAACGCCTTACCTGGGTGACATTGGTCTTGGCTTCCTGTGCGTGCTGGTGGATGGCCTCAATGTCTGTTTGTTGTTCCATGATCTTGTCTGCAAATTGCGCCATGAGAGTAGAGATGTCCGCCATCTTGCTCTCCATTCTCCTACCACAACAATGCGAGAACACGAATGAGCAAATTGGCAAGGTGACGCGAGTTCACTCATGAAAGGACGAGCAGGTTGCCGTACTTGGCATCTTCGAGATTGTGCTCGAAATGGCGCTGCAGCATCACATTCTCGAGCTTGAAGCGGCGGTCTTCGTCTTCCGTGAACTCAATCTCTTCGAGTTGGGAAGCTAGGATGAAGGGCTGTCATGGAGGAGCGACGCAAACGTTGAGTCTCAAGAGCCGACAATATACCAAGCGGTTTTGCTACTCACCTGAGCGTTCGTTGGACGATTTTGTGCGAGAGGGGCTTGCCGGCGTTGAGGTGGTGCTTTCGCTGGTTGAAGAACTCGTTGCGGCGGCTCGGATGCAGTTGAGGCTCGAGCCAAGGTCGCGTGGGATGGTATCGGCTGTGGCGAGACCGAGGTCTTCTCAGTTGCCAAAAGCGGCTTCTTCTCATGCCGAGACGCCAATGCCGCAGACTTCTTGACCTTCTCCTCGATCTCCTCGAGGTTCTCGTGTTCGTTCTCTGGCAAGAGACTAGAAGATCGAGTCGAGTTTTAGCATTAGTGTCAAGAAGCAGCACGCCGTATACCCCAGCAATAAAGCCGGCGTCATAATCATACACGTACCGAGAGGAGAGGAGGAACGGCTGATTGTAGCGCTGCCGCTGCATCCGCTTTGTCTCGTTCGCGACACCCTTCAGGCGCTACAGCGACAGTTGCGTTAGCTAGATATCCTTCCCGAAAATGATAAACAAACGCAGGCGCAGACCTCGAGCAGGTACGTCACAACTTCTCGCTGGTGCTCAATGCGCATGGAGAACGATTCTGAGCCGCGTCGACAAGAGGAACCAACCACAAATTAGTCAGCAGCAGCGACACCAAAGGCGCCGTATATCAGCATGCTCCAGCTCACTCGCAGCGTCCGTCGCGTCCTTCAGCGCATCAATCTTGACGCTGTAGTCCTTTACTAGCTCTACCACATCCTGGAAGGGTTCGCGGATCGCCCAGAGCCGAGTGCAATATGTGTAAGCGGCGAGGAGATCGAGCGCAACCTAATCGAAGAAAAGACCGCACGCACGGCGTCGAACTCGACCTTGTCCTTCTCGGTCATGCCTGCGCCCTTCGTACGGATGAACAGCTTCGGGCGCAGGTACCGGGGCCGAACCTCGCGCAGCATGGCCTCCATCTCCGTCAGGCTGTGAAGCTATTCAGATCCGCATCGAGAAATGTCAGCTCATTAATCTCGACTGCGTTTCCCTGCGTCGCTGGCGCGTCCCCACCAGCTCAAGCGCCTCCATATCAAACGCGACCGCCTCCTGCGACCGCTCCACCGCTATGGGCGCCTTGGTGCCGCGCAGAACAGCGTCGTCCAGCGGCGCCAGCGCGCGGAAGCGCTCCGTCACGTCGACACTCATGTTTGCTGTTTGCGAGTAAGGCCTGCCGCAACACGTATCCGTGCTCCGCGCGATGCGACTGGCTGAAATACTCGCTTTTATTGTTAAATGAGCTCATCGGATTGGTAGGATGTCGGCGCGATTTTATTTGAGTTGCGCAACTTTACTACTCGCGGGAGGCGAGTGCCGCCAAAACCCCAAGAAACCACCCAAGAGCGGCAGGATGGCGACTGGGGACGACGCGGCGGCGCTCGCGGCACTCGCGGAGCTGCGCGAGCACTTGATCAAGGGGAAGGAGGTCGCGATAGACGGGGACGAGCTCGTGCTGCAGGATGTGGGCGGCAAGGAGCTGCGGCGCTTCCCCAAGCACGCGCCGACGGCCTACCACTCCAAGAACTCGGACCGGCGCTACGACCTGCTGGCTGTCTACACGTGCTACAAGTACGCGGCGCTAACCTTCAGCGACTACGTCATGAAGTGCCGCGCCGAGAAGGCGATCATGGTCTCGACGGTCGACAAGAAGGAGCTCATCGCGTACCTCAAGGGCGACATTGAGTCGTCGTCGCAGATCGCCGGCGCCGCGCGCAAGCCAGCGGCATCCTCCTCCTCCTCTGCTGCCCCCTCCGCTTCCGCCACGAGCGCCAAGAGCAAGCCTACTGGCGGTGACGACGAGCACGCGGCCAAGAAGCGCAAGCTAGCCCACGAGAGCCACCGCGAGAAGGAGAACAAGCGGTGGGGTTTTACATCTGGACTCGGTTGATAGTGAGTTGTACCTCTTGACGCACGTTGCACTGGCAGGGAGTCGACCGGCAAGGCAGTGAGCGAGGCGGACAGTGCCAGCGACAGCGCGATCAAGCGCGTGCTGGCCAAGGAGTACGTGTTCCGAAACCGCACGACGATGCTCGACTCGAGCACCAAGACGTTCGAGAACGTGCTCAAGACAGTCGAGCTCGTCAATGCCGAGACCAAGGAGCGCATCGAAAAGGCGGCCAAGTCGTCGGCGCTCGCGCCCGTTTCGACACGCAAGGAGCAGCTGCCGCTCCACCGGCTCATGAAGGAGAAGATGCTCGGTGCGGACGATTGTTGCTATCTCTCTGTCGATGCTGCGGAACCTAATGGTGTATTCATACAGGCACGCCGATCATTGTCGTGCCCGCTGGCTTCTCGGACCTGTTCACTATGCTCAACGCGCGCGACTTCCTCGAGGACGGCGTGTGAGTGTTTTCTCTCCGCTCTCTTGTGTGTTGTGGTTGAGATCGCATCCTGCTAAACTTTGTTGATTGTTGCTTGCGCAGGTACATTTCGAACATGCAGAAAAAGTCGGAGGGCTGCCGCAAGGCGCAGTCCTTCGTGATCACGCACGAGGAAGATGACCACATGTACACGTTCAAGGTCGTGGACACCGTCGCACGTTTCCGGGACAAGGACTGGTGCGTATAATCCATCGCTTGGCCTGCGCTTTCGGGTCCTGTAACAGTACTGATTGCTTTGGCAACTACTGCAGGCGAAGTGTTGTCGGGGTGATCGTGTCCGGCCAGAGCTGGCAGTTCAAGGGCTGGAAGTGGAAGTTTCCGCTCGAGGTTTTCAAGAAGGGTAACCGCACTCATCATGAAGCGAATTGGATACGCAGTCGACGGCGGCTAACACCGTGATGTTGTTGTGCGTCGTGTGTCGTGCTACGAAAGTGTGCGGAGTGCACATTTACAACCAGGGCTCCCAGCTGAGCGAAGAGATCAAGCAGTGGGATGTCAAACTGCTCATGGTGAGAGTGCGAATGCCTGAGCGGTCGTAGCAAACTATGATACTGATCTAGTCGATGATAATTGCCCAGATCCACCCGGACAAGCGGCATCTGGACAAGGTGGCCGCCAAGGAGTTCTGGCGCTACCTGTTCGCCTTTATCAAGCTCAAGTTACAGTAGGGCAGCGTTGCTCCGACCGTCACGAACGAAAAGGACGGTCTGTGGCGCTGAGAGAGCAAAGGTATTGAGGGACACCGCCGCGCGCAGTCTTAGGTAAGGATCAGCCTTGGATAGCGACGAGTATGCATCGGGCTACGCAGTTGTTTGCTCTGTCATAATCCGCGATAGACGCACGCACAGCAAGGCCCGCAACGCTTCAAACAGCCTGCCAGACTCCACCCTGGACTTTACTCGTCTCGAATAAGCGCATGACTGACAACGCGAGTGCGCTTGGGTGTGTCGTCGAGAGTTGACCCTCGTCTTGGGCGTTCGTATAAATAGAGGTGCAGCTACCTCGGAGCCTGATATAGGTAGGCGAGCATCGCAGAGCAAGCTCGAGCTTCTGGAAATATCCGCCCAGTACGCCGCCAATTTCGCACTAAATAGTCATGGGGGGCTCGGCGGGGGCGTTTCGGGTCTATTTTCCCTGGAGGTGGCCTCGTCTTGAGCGCAAGTGGTTATCGCGGCATCATCCACAGCCACGGCACTCTCTGGAAGCGAGTCTACAGAAGGCGCCGACAAGCCCCACATCCTTCGTTCCCTGGCCCACGCGCTTCGCGAGCTCCGCAGGGGCCACCGAGTTGCGGACGGCGGTGCATGACCGTCGGCAGCAACAGGCGCCATAGGGAACGCGAGGGGCTTCTACGACTTGCTCTTCGCAGCTGCGGCCAGTTGAGCGCGTCTAACTAGGCGCGAGCGTGGCTTCGGGCAAAAGTGGCGCGCCGAATCTGGAACAGACGCTACCATCGTGAGCAGTCCGTGGCAGTCACCAACCAAGAGGACGACTGCACCACCAAGCCCGAACCGCTGGCTTCCCGTGTCGACATGCCTGGAAGCTCCTCAAGCGCTGGGAGTTCCTACATGGGGAAGGCCAAAGCACTTCCACTTGCCGCTGGCGATGCAGGCACAGGAGCCAGCGTCGCAGTGACGACGAGCGGGACGAATGCAAGTGGCCCTGGAGCGCCAGCTCCGCCGGTACTTAAGCCGGCCATGACACTCGCCAACTTGCAGAGCTCCAAGAATCTCAACAAGGTCGCGCCGGAGAATCTCGTGGTCGCACCGCCGCAGACACGCAAGGAAAAAGTGCTCGCCTTCCTCGAGAACAAGTACGTGAGCACCTTCTTGACATTGTGCACCGTGTTCGCGCTCTTCGGCGACGACTTCCGCGTCAGCTTCATGCCCAAGAGCGCCGACATGGCGATCTACAACACTCTCTTCTCGCTCTTTATCATCTTCGCGATCGAGCTCGGGCTCAGCACGTACAGTCGGCCGAGATATTTCAACCACGGCAGGGGATTCACCTTCTACCTGGACGTCATCTCGACCCTGTCGGTCATTCCTGACGTCGACTGGATCTGGTCTCACGTCGTGGGGACGTCTTCGTCGTCGTCAAGCGCTGCGGCGCTCAAAGCTGGCCGCGCCTCGCGTGTCGGCTCCAAAGCTGGACGAATCGTCCGCCTCGTGCGCTTGTTCCGCATGCTCCGCATCTTGCGCGTGCTCAAGAAGAACAAAAACCCGGAAGCCAAGGCCGTCGAGATCTCGGAGCCGTCCAAGATCGGCAAGGTGCTGACGGAGAAGACGACGCGGCGGCTGATCGTGCTCGTGCTGCTCATCATTATCGTATCTCCGATCATCGATGGCTCTGTCGACTCGTCCCAGGACGACTTTCAGGTCTCGCAGCTCGAGCGGCTGCACCGATACACGCAGGACTACAACGAGACGGGCAGCGTCTCCATGACCGACTTCCACAAGTTTGTCGAGGAGTATGTGCGCGACTCGAACGGCTATATCGTGCGCATGCAGCTGGCCAAAGTGGATGATTCCGTGGTGGAGAACTGGCTGCGCGAGGTCAGATTCCAATCACTTAACAGCGACGGCGACTGGATCGCCGGGTCAGCGTACAATCTCGTCACGAACCCAAAGACGGACTGGTCGGCGTCAGCATATTTAAACTCGGACCCGAACTCAAAGTACCGGACGACCGAGATCACTACGGTTGAGAACCTTGGGTGCTATGTCGACAACTACTGCACCGACTGCGAGAGCAGCTCGACCAGTGCGTGCCACTCGATTGTTGTGTTCGACATCTCCGCCACGGCGCGCTCTGCCGCTAACCTCAACATCGGCAAGACGGTGCTGGTCATGTTCTGCTTTGCCGTGTCCATCTTCGTGCTGACCAAGGATGCCGAGACGATGGTGATCGGGCCGATCGAGCGCATGATGCGACTAGTGACGCAGCTAGCGCAAAACCCGCTTGGAGCCACCGAGGCCAAGAAAGAGATGTATGAGCGCGATGCACAAGGCAGCGACGACTACGAGACGAAGATGCTCGAAGACACGCTCGGCAAAATCGGGCGACTGCTCCAAGTGGGGTTTGGTGCCGCAGGTACAGAGATCATTGCCAAGAACATGGGCGGCGCTGGCGACCTCGATGTCATGATTCCCGGCAAGAAGATCACGTCCATCTTCGGTTTCGGTATCATCGAGCACTTCACGGAGACATGCAGCTTGCTGGAAGAGGAAATCATCATGTACATCAATACGATCGCCGAGATCGTGCACAGCGACGCCAAGATTTTCCACGGCGCGGCCAACAAGAATATTGGCGCGGCATTCCTGCTCGCCTGGAAGATTTGCGACGGAGCGCTCCCTGGCATGCGGGACCCACGCGACCCTGGCGACAAACCGCGCATGGACCTAGCCGAGAAGGCCAAGCGGCGAGAAGGTATCTACATCAAGAGCACCGGCGCCGGGTCGGTTACTCGACGGATCGCACCGACGGAGCTTGTAGACAGCGCGCTTACTGCTGTGCTCAAAATGCGTGTTGACATTCACAACGCCAATCACCACGGGACGCTGCACAAGTTCTGCACCAACAAGAAGCTGGTCGCGGCCTTCGAGGACTTCGAGGTCCACATGGGCTTTGGCCTCCACATTGGCTGGGCCATCGAAGGCGCCATCGGCTCGCGGTTCAAGATCGACGCGTCGTACTTGTCACCGAACGTCAACATGGCAGCGCGCTTGGAGGCAGCAACTGGGCAGTTTGATGTGCCCATGCTCATCTCCGAGTGGTTTGTCGAGGAGCTGTCAGTCAACGCGAGGCGCTTCTGCCGGAAAATCGACCGCGTTGCCGTCAAAGGCAGTGAGATCCCCATGGACCTCTGGACGTTCGACATCGGGAACTACCCCACCGAAGGCGTTTGTCCAGTTATCAGTCCTGAAGGAAAGCAAAAGGCCGTCCAGTTTGGTCAGGACCCCATTTACCGGACGCTTCAGGAGGGGATCCCGACCGCCTTCTACGACAACTTCCACGAAGGCATCGGAGCCTACTTCGCCGGTCAGTGGGAAACAGCACGTGACCGACTCACCGCTGCTAACCAGATGTGGGAGGACGGACCGACCAAGGTCGTTCTCAAGGTCATGGAGGCGGAAAGTGGCGGCTCGTTCACCGCGCCGAATTGGTGGAAAGGATACCGGCAGCTGACTGAGAAGTAGACGCCATCCAACGAGGCACAAGCGCATCGAAGCAGCGTGTCAAACACGCACTCGCCACACCATCAGAGACCTGAGTTCGGTCTCCAAGCCACCTGCAACGGCGGTCGCCTTGAAGTCACCGTGCCTTTGTGCACTGATACTATACCACCAAGTGGTGCTCGTCATCCTAACCGCAGGGTGCCAACGACCGAGATGGGAGGATCGAGGCAGCACCCGGAGCGTCGGCCCGTTCGCCAAGTCTGCCACACAGCACGTAGTCATCTGGAGGTGACGCGCGATAGGTTAGCTATTTACCTAAAGTACTTTATGCTTCGTTTGTTCGATGGTCCCCGACTTCATTGGCGAGTCAAACTAGACTGTCGTTTGGATAGCGTTGTGCCCTCATAGAGTGCAACGGCCCGGATAAGATATGCTAATGAGGATCTACCTTTCTTGCAGAGACTTCCTCCAGCCACGGCGTTTACCACGCTCCGCACGCTCTGCTGCGTCCGCGACTCGTTCAGCAATTTCGTGGGTAGTAAAGTGCCGAAGCTGGCAGTCATTCTTTTGACACTTGACTGGGGCATGTGTGTTCGTTGCTGCCGCAGCTGTGGCATTCTTGTCACCACTGCAGAACGAGAACGAAGGCTTGAGAACTATGGGGCGTCCTGGCGGGCGCTTCCGGTGATCAGCGTGCTTTCCCCGTCGCAAAATCGTAGTAATGTCCTCGAAGCACCACTGAGACGCCGCAGCTTTCCCCGGCTTCAGTCGAATATGACGCCCTTCGCAGTACTGGCCCTTCCCCAAGAGAGAGCACGCTCCGTCTTGGAAGAATTCTTGGCAATACGTCCCCGTGCGGAAGGTGTACGGGATTCGATCCACCCGATACCACTCCGGCAGAACCGTCACATCTGCGTGCTCCATCTCGCTTTTGTCAGCGCAAGCTTTCTGCAGATACTTGTAAAGGTCGATCCCGCCTTCGGTGTTATCACTGCTGGTTGATGATAAAATGTCTATGCGACGGTTTTTCTTGTCCTGAAGCGAGGGTCGAACGAGGTAATTTCCGCCGGACAGGTCACACAGGCATGTGACCAAGTGGGCCAATGTGTCGAACTTCGTCATTGGACTAGACACACAGAGAGCATCAACACTTTAGTGAGCAGCTCAGAACATCCATCGAAACGCGGAAAAACAGGGGACCTACTCGAAGTGGTCCGCATGCTGGGCTTCACCCTCACCCTCTCGGCCGAATACAAGTGTCTTGAGCGAATGGGTCTCCCATTCGTTAATCACGCTTGACTTGGGGTCAAACCGAGCGACCGCAACAGCAGAACCACCTCGAATCCAGGAGTGCAGCCAGAACTTGCATCGTTCGCTGACGGTGAGCTGCTCTCGTAGCCCCATGTCGCGGTAATCAGGCTTCACAAACACACTCAGCGCAATCGCTTGCTACAGAAACACAGTTACGATTCCGAGTTAGATGCGAACAAAGGTATTTGAGGAATCGTCAAGGCAGGTATTTACTGCATACCTTGACTGCATCTGAGGGTCCCGCGGACGGATAATTACCTCCATTGCTGCCGGCAGCATCATGAGGGCTTTCCTTTTCCATCAGGCATCCGTAATTTGTCGTCCGAACCAGGACACGTTTGCTCCCAATCTGCCAAACATGGTATACAGTTTGACCACTTGCTTGGGGCACAAGCCCACCTGACTCTGACTGGAATTGACAAGTTGAAGTTAGACGATACAACTGGAAACACGTAAACCATGCAGATGGATTACCTTGAGTCGATCCAACGCCAGAAAACGCCCAGCCATAGCGATTTTGTCATGAGTGCTAACGTTGGGGCCACGAAGAGCTCTGTCAAAGCAGACCAACTTTCTGGGCTTTCCATCATTGCCGACAACAACTCGGCTCTTGACCGGGATTACCCAGCGATGGGTCTACCAAGCCAACGTGTTAGATGACACGACAGATACTCGACAGCACGCCCATAGATCGCACGAGCCCTCACCGTTTCGGCGACAGCGCTTGTTGTTGCAAGGTCGAACAGTTCCAGCAGTGTGGATGATGAAATGGCGACTTCGCAGTCGTGCTTCAGCATGAGCCCTTCCGCGTGTGGATCGGCCGATACAACTTCCCTTTGCAGCCAGCTGATGTTGCCAGTAGTTGGTGCTGTATCTTCACTCGCTGCTTCTAACTGCATCCCTCGGGCAAGATGTTTGGCGTCGATTACTGCGGCAGTGCCGATTCGAAACACTTCCTTGACGTGCTTCATAATCGGATCAATCCCACCACCTTGCGTTCCCTCATTTTCCTTGGCGGGGTCGACTGGGATCGAAAGTGCTCTCTCGAAAAAGTGAGCGTACAATCGCTGCGCATCGTTAGAATCGCGGAGCTTGGTTTCCTCGAACTGTATCACAGCAAACAGCGGAACATCATTGATCAGCATGTGGTGTTTGCGTCCTTCAGCACGCATGCAATTACCCATCTAGACGCGAATGGTGGCGCGCTTGAGTGGTTTTGCTCTCGGATAGAGACACTTGCTCTTTTGAAGTGCCGAAAGAACTCAATCTGCACCAAGAAGAAGTGCAGCCGCAGTTCACAGATCGTCAACAAGCTGTGCTGGCAAATGCCAACGCAAAGATTAACAAAACCCAGCACTTACCTGCTCGTCGCGAACTAGGTCCTCCAAGGAGTGCAGTTGCGCCGCTTCATCCGGTGACAATGCCAGGATTTCGGGTAGACCGCGCTATCTTGTCAGATTCGGACAGTTAGCACATCCATACCGAGATTGCGCAATGAAAAATGCACGACCACGTACACTGCGGGCCGCATTTCTCTTGCGAATCAGTGTCAAGTAGGCTTCGTGCTGCTCGATCGAGAGCGCCGACAGCCTGCGGCGGCCGTTCAGGGCGACCGTGGCTTGCTCGCTCGAGTCCGGGAAGTGCTTGGCAATTAGGTCCTCAAGGAGGGCCATAGGATGCGTGGACTTCAGCTCGCTCTTTGAATCCTGCTTGGCCTTGTGTCTTTCGTCGAGCGCCGCCGCCTTGGCGCCCGCCGACAGCAGCGTCTGGCGGAGATGTTGCTCCTGCTGGTACCGATGCGTGGCCGCGTCGCCGCCGAACTGCGAGAACTGCTCGTACTCGCGCGCCGAGAAGAACGCGTGGAAGCCGCCCTCTCCTTTAGTGCAAGCCGTTGAGTCCGCCTCGGTCTTGCGCTTCTTGCGCGCGGCGACGAGCGGCGGCGGCACCGCGAAGGCCATGTCCTTGGCGCCTTTCTCGAAGTGCCCGCCGTCACTCCGAGCCGAAAAGGGAAACCTGTCGGATATCCGCCAATCAGATGAAATGTATATTCATTTCGGCGAATCATATCGCCTGAAACGGCGTATTTTCGTGGTGTGCGCCACAAGCACAGAGCCTGCCACCGTGCAATATGTCGGTGCTGGTGGAGACAACGCTGGGCGAGCTCGTGCTCGACCTGTACGTGGACGAGTGCCCGCTGGCGAGCAAGAACTTCCTCAAGCTGTGCAAGGTGAAGTACTACAACGGCAACCTGTTCTTCAACGTGCAGGAGAGCTTCATGGTGCAGGCGGGCGACCCAACGGCGACGGGCAAGGGCGGCACCTCCGTGTACGGACTGCTCTACGGCGAGCAGGCGCGCTTCTTTGAGGACGAGCTGCGCGCGCAGCTGACGCATAACAAGAAGGGGCTCGTGGGTATGGCCTCCGCGGGGCCGAACCTGAACGCGTCGCAGTTCTACATCACCACGCGCGGCGACGACCTCGAGTACTTGGACGGCAAGCACACCATCTTCGGGGAGATCGCCGAGGGCATGGACGTGCTGGACAAGATCAACGAGCTGTTTGTGGACAAGGAGTACCGGCCATACCAGGACGTGCGCATCAAACACACTTACGTGCTGGAGGACCCGTTCCCCGACCCGGACGGGCTCGTCATCCCGGACGAGTCCCCCCAGCGCGAGCGACCCGAAGAGGAGCAGGTGGAGCCGCGGCTCGCGGCAGACGAGAAGCTGGACGAGGACGACGGTCGCACCGAGCAGGAGATCGAGCAGTCCTTGCGGGAGAAGGAGGCCAAGTCGAGAGCGGTCGTGCTGGAGATGATTGGCGATATCCCCGACGCGGACGTTAAGCCTCCAGAGGAAGTCCTCTTTGTGTGCAAACTCAACCCGGTGACGGAGAGCAGCGACTTGGACATGGCCTTCTGTCGCTTCGGCCCGTGCAAAGCGGAGGTGATCCGCGATTACAAGACGGGCGACTCGCTGTGCTTTGCGTTCGTCGAGTTCCAAGACAAGCGCCACTGCGAAGAGGCATACTTCAAGATGAACAACGTGCTGCTCGATGACCGGCGCATCAAGGTGGACTTCAGTCAGTCGGTGTCGAAGCTGTGGAACAAGTTTTCTCGCCGGCCGTGGGAGAAGCACAGCAAGAGCGACGGAGACCCGTACGCGAACGAAAAGAAGCGTGGCGGCAAGGGCAGTAAACTGTTCGGCAGTCGTGATGTCGGTGGAAACCTGCGTCTCAAGCAGGGCCATGGGTTTGGTTCGCGAGGCGGCGGGGACGGCTTTGATCTTGTGGATGAAGATGATGGGAAGCGCAGGCAATCTAAGAACCCCGAAGGTGATTCCCATCGTGGATCCTCTTCCCGTCAGCGAAGAAGCCGCTCATCAGAGCGCAAGAAACGATCGCGGCGAGACGCGGACGAGTCGAGCGACCGTCATCGCTCGCAGCGTAGTCGCAGTCGAAGCCGCGATCGTGACTACAAGAAGCAAAGCTCGAGCCGGGATCGGCGGCGCCGCCATAGCGACCGCGATCTCAGTTATGACCGAGACTCACACCGTCAGAACCGAGAGAGTCGCGACAAGGATCGATCGGACAGGAAGCACAGTCGCAGTCGCGATCGCAGCAGAAGCCCAGCTCGTCATCGCTCGCGCCGGTCGTGATGTATGACATGAGCCTGCGTCAGGCAAGGTACGTAATGCTTTGCTAGACTATGCTTGACACGCACAACGCGCACGGAATTGACCATTGCCTACTCTGCGTTCGTTATCTCAGCCTCGCTTTTAGTCTGGGCGGAAAGGGCCGGTCACGTCGAGGTGTTCTCGCGACGGCGCGCTAGTGCTTGCTCATACCGGTTGACAAAGTAGTTTTCGTCTCGGATCACATCCAGCGCTTCGACTCGCATGAGGTGCACGTCTCTCGTGAGCTCGAACGGCACAGCCGAGCCGTCACGCACATTGCGCGCGTCAACGATGTGTGCGTCGTGGGCGAGGATGTTGTCATCAAAGAAGACAGCGTGCACATCGTTCTCCTGGTCGTCCATCGTCAGCAACTTTCCGGCGGCTGCGTCCTCGCAGTTGCGGAACCAATGCGGGTAGAAGTCTCGGAACGCGAGCGTCGACTGCCTGTCGCGCCACTCGTGGGTCAGGAATCGATGGATCGTCGGGATACCCTCCAGCACTCGCGCGTGCGGATGGTGCTCGGTGTAGAAGGAAGCGTCCTGACGCAGCTCCTCGTCCTTCCCAGGCTGCCCGAACGTGCCCAAGACCAGCGCGGTGTACCCGTCGGCGCGATAGAACGTGCCGAACCGCGCAGTCGTGGCGCTGTCAGGCTCATTCGACAGACCGATAGCTAGGTGTATCCTGCGGTCAACGGTCCCCATCGAGCCGTCCATAACAACACCAGGGAAGTATGGGTGCTTGCCCTCACAGAAGCAGTTGAACTCCTGTGCGATGCGGTGCAGGTCGTCGCCGAACGTGCGGAAGATGAGGTTAAAGCTGACCCCGCGGTCGTGAAGCGTCCGGATGAGCTGGAAGAATGCTGGCACCATGAAGAAGTACTCGGACTCGTCGAGCGCGGCGCTCTTCCTCAAGACCTCATACTCGGCCGCGCCGTCCTCGGGCAAGTCGGGCAGCTTGAGGTTCTCAAGCAGTAGCGCGTGCTCGGCTGCCAAGCCGTGGCCAGCGTTGCCAGGCGACGTGAAGTCCTGACGCAGCACCTTGCGCATCTTCTTGTGGAGCTTGGCGGTCGCTGGTTCTCTCGATGTCGGGTACTGCAGGCACGTACATTGCCGCCACGGAATGAGCATTGAAGGCAAAGAGGAGGCGCGTCGAGTCGGGAAATCCCCACCTTGGCTCGCAGGAACGTGCCGTACGACACTTCGTGCTCAGCCGCCGGCTCGGAAGGCTGCTGAAGCCCCGGCCGGCCGTTCCAGCGCCACTGCAGCTCGCCATCTGCCGACGTATCGACGTTCCCGAGCGCCCGCTCGGTCAGCAGGTCGTTCAAGATGCACCCGAGGTCCTTGCCCTGCACCGGGTCGTGCATAATGACGGTCTGCGCGAGGCGAACAAGCGGCTGTGAGGCGAGCCTGAAAGTGCGACTCGGCCCGCGACGAACGCACCTTGTTCACATCAAAGTATAGTAGCACATGCGGGTCGGGGGACGCCATGGTCGTGGCGCAGGAACAGCAGCCGCTGATAGATAGATAGAGAGAGCTTCCTGAAGTGTTCGGGCGGGAAAATGGAGGTCCGACGCACAAAGTTAGACACATCATACTGTACGATTCGATCTTTCTGATTTGATAACGAAGCGTCGTTCAGGTCGAGTGGATGCGGTCCACTCTTGCCTGGTCAACGGACCGGTCGCGGGCGCGCATTTGCTCGGCATCGCCCAGGATCTGGTCCACGTCGACGCCATTGGGAGGAGCGGCATGCAGGCACCTGAGCGCCGCGGCAAACCCGAGACGCAGCAGTGTGGAGCGGCGACAGCGAACCAGCGCGCAGTTGACGTAGTGGACTAGGCTGAACCGCTTCGGGTCGGATAGGAGCGCGTCCCACACCCGCAGCGTCGTGGGCATGGGGAACTCGCGCGCGAGCAGCGTCGTGTACCAGCGGAGGCTGAACAGATCAGGCGTAACGCCGATGGAGTTCTGCTCCAACACAACGGCCGTGAGCCAATCGATTGGACGATCCGATCCATGCATCCCTTGACTCACCAGGTGCTGCCACAAGACGGGGTCGTGCTGGCGCAGAAGTAGCATTAGTCGGTCCATTTGCAGGTCGATGCCGCTCTTGGAGGGATCGGACGGGGCAGGCAGGTACAAGAGCTTTATGGACCCAATGATGGTCTGGAACGAGTGGAACGCATCGGCCTCTGTCTGAATCGCACACGCCTCGTCGGAATCGTTCCCGTACACGAAAAGAATCGGCGCCAGGATCTCGTTCATGCCTTGGATGTAGCCGACGTCGGTGTGCAATTTCGCATGCACGAAGAGGATTCGTAGCATCCATTGGTGGGCTATGCCGCCCACCGCAAAGAACGGGAGCTCGCTACGTGTGCGGCAAATATCCTGTTTCATGCCACCAGAAGCCGTCACTTGTGAGCATCAGCCGTCGGTGCGAGGGTAGCAAGGTTCCACTCGAGCGTGCTACCTGTTCAATAGCCTTGAGCAGCGCGGCATCGCTGGTGTCCTCGCCCTGAGAAGAGAACTTGCGTGGACCCATGTACTCGCGCTTCCAAGTATTGTACTGAGTGCGTTGCTGATTCAGCAACGACTCCCTATCGGTGTCGTCATCGCTCAACACCCCAAGCAGGAGCCGCCAGGCGATCGGTCGGCTGCAGCTTACGAGGCTCTTCGCGTTCTCACTGACGCGTGGTTCGGCGGAGCCGGGGTCGCCAGTCGCACGGACGCCGCCCACGCTGCTGCGATACTCGGACGCGTGGCAGCCATCACGAAACAACCGCAGGCTGTCACTGACTGCACCTTGGCTCTGTTCCGGCTCGCCGCACTGTGACAGCGACTTTGCGACTGGACCGCTGTCCCCTCGAGCTACTTCAACCCTGTCGATCACCGCCGATGCGCTCGCGCGTCGAGCGGAGCCTGCATTAGCTATCGAAACCATGTGTACAACCTCAGGAATTGGCGGGGACTCCATGCATCTGCTTTCCCTCCCAACAACAGCTCGTGGCAAACATGGTCATGACAAAGCTCTGTTGTCTATTCATAGCTTTGCAGGGCTTCGGCAATGCACGGAAGTCACCCTTGCCATGGCGTTGCCCACAACAAGGCGCGGTCATGCGTTCACGCTTCGGAGGTAGGAACACGTATGGGGACACAGACTACGGACGCCACTCGGCCGATCCAGCGGAGTCACGGTCCATCAGCACTTGTCGAAGCAAGACGACGGCAACAAAGTCGTCGAGTTTGTGTCGGCATGGCATGGGTCTGGACAAACAGTGTAGAAATGGACGGATCACGAAGATAATGGGCACCCGAATCGTAAATAGTTTGATAACGATTTAAATTGGACAAGATTCAAATCAAACGCTGTCAATTCTGTACTGCCCGTAACTAACAGATTATCTATTTACGTGATTCAAAGTGCCCATCTTCTGCGACATGTCAACTGATTTAGTAAATGGTGGAAGATATTAGGTATTCAAGGTATTCATATTTCAGCAGGTCAACCGAAACGCCAACATATCATTTAAAACAAATTTGCTCAATTACTTGTGAGAGGTAATAAGATACCGTTTAAACTTCGAGTTTGGATGCTAGATTATTATACAGATTCCGGATAATTTGGATACAAAAGTATAGCCGGATAATTATATATTACGGAGACTATTCGGATTATTATACATATTACGGATAACTTGTCCGCGGACATTTTTTAGTACATAGATTAATCTAGGGATTTGTATGTAAATTTCGGTGAGATTAGGCAGTACAAATGTGTATATATAAACGATGACATGTTGGTTTTTGTAATGACCCCAATTTAGAAATGTTAACTATATGTGTAAGTTGACGTTTTGGGCATAGATAGAATCAATTGATGACGAATGTTGACACGAAAAACGAGAGTAGATGGAACAACAATTCATAGCTACTGCATTCGGTGCAACCTACGAATGCGAGATGGCCGATCGATCGATCGATCCCCTCAGTGCTCGCATTGAGGCACGGGCTGGCTCGCGAGCGGGGAGATCATGGGCGAGAACAGCAGCCTTGTCGAGTGCAGCAGCGTGAACGAGTGCGCGCCGCCGGCCGACACCTGGCGCACGGGGCTCGACCCGAGGTCCACGAGCGTCGGGGTCATCGTCGTCTTGGTCTCCTTGACGCCGAGCCGGCCGTGACTATAAAGTATAGTGCGATACGCCATACGGTCGGTCAGTCGCTGTTGAGATACATAGCGGGCAGATTACACGGCAGGACGTACTCGCGCGTCCGGCAGCGTACGCGTGGCCGTCGCTCGTGACAAAGAGCGTGTGCGACCCGCCGCAAGCGGCTTGCACAACCGTCTTGCCCTTCAGAGCCTCCACCTGCGCACACCAGCGGCGGCAAGAGCCACGAGCACATCCGTAAGTCGTTGGGTCGCCCTGCAGCTTCGAGATGCACAAGAGATCCGCACCAGGTGAGGATGCGTGCGGCTCTTGGCGTCCCCCAGACCCAGTCGACAGTACTCGCCGCGGCCGAGCGTGTAGCAAGCGCCAGACTTGGCGACCGCCGTCGTGTGCCAGCCGCCGCTCGCCCGTGCCCAGCTGCCCGTCGTCGTGGCAGCCGAACGCCGTGGCTTCGCCCAGCCGCGTTGAAGGTCATTGCTGGTTACCAGGTTACGGTTATGCTGGTTACCAGGTTACGGTTATGCTGGTACCAGGTTACGGTTATGGGGTTATGATTACGCCCCATCCCCATATTCTAGGAGGATGGGAATTCCGGATAAGAGAAACCAAATTATCCGGCACTGGTTTCGCGTGGCCCACTCCACGTTCCGCGCTGCTGCTCAGCCCGCCCCCCTCGTCGACGGAAGAGAACAAGAACGCCTTGGCCGCAGCAGGAGCAGCAGCTCCCTCTCCGCCTCCCTCTCCTCCTGGCCAGACCCACCCAGCGTCGGCGGATCCCGCGACCGACCGACGCGCACCACGCCCAGCCGTCGAACCTCTGGAGGCGCCGCGATGGCGCAGAACCAGGCGGGCCCGAGCCCCGCGACGGCCGAGCGCGCGACGCCCATGCCGGGCATCAACGCCGAGCTGCTCGTGAGCATGATGGACTGCGTCGACACGTCGCTGTTCTCGGCGCAGCAGCTCGCCAACTGGGGACAGATGAAGGCGCGCGTGTCCGCCGCCGCCGCCACGCACTCGACCGTCTCCATGACGGGCAGCGACCTCAACATGGTCAAGACGGAGCTCGCGCGCACCAACCTGGACGGCGCCGAGGCGCGCGTCGCGGCCAGCGCCGCCAACGGCGAGCAGAACGTGGACTTCCGGTCGCCGCTGCACCGCGAGGCGTCCATCCAGGACGTGCTCGCGTGCCTGCTGGAGCAGCAGCCGCTGTCCTCGCGGGTCATGAACTCGAGCGGCGGCAGCTTCCTGATCAACTCGGAGGCCAAGAACCGCGCGCAGGGCGGCGAGGACGGCGCGGCCGCCGGCGCCAAGCCGACACTCAAGAGTCTGCTGAGCTCGAGCGACTTTACGATGACGGAGAAGAAGGAGAGCCTGCGCCACCTGCTCAGCTTCATTGACAATTCGTTCGCGAGCAACACGCCCGAGCCGCTCACGCAGGTGTACAAGGACGCCGAGAACGGCAGCCTGCAGCGGCTCTCGAGCCTGCAGCTCATGCGCTCGTTCATGACGAACCCTGGCGCGAGCGGGCAGTCCAACATGGGCAACCGGACCACGAGCTTTGAGATCATCCAGGCGATGCTGAACGCGACGTCCAACCAGGCGATCCAGAAGCCGATGACGAGCCAGGATAGCTTCCGCTTCCAGCACCTGGCCAAGACGCTCGAGTCGATCGAGACGGACGTGGCGTACGACAACGAGGACTACGGCGGCGACGACGTCGTGCAGGTCGACAACTTGGACAACCTGCTGGACTACCACGGAGGATCGGCGAGTGGGTCGACCGGTCCGGCGCCCGTGAGCCAGCCGCCGGCGTCTTCTGGCCCGCCGAGTGGCTCGGGCGCGCTCGGATTCGTCGACACACAGACGCTGCTGAACCCGTCGCGATCGATCTACAGCGAGATCAACAATGCAGGCGCCACCCCTGGCGGCCAGGGGTACACAACGTACGGTCAGGTGATGGACCAGAACTCGATGCAAGGCATATATGCTGGCACGCCGATGGGAGCCGGCAACACGCAGGCCGACATGATGAGCCAGAGCATAGGCTACCAGGGGATGGACCAGTCAAAGATGGAACCGATGCAGACACAGCAGCAGCTACTGCAGCAGCAGCTCATGCGGCAGGAGCAGCAGCACAAGCAGCAGCAGCAGCAACAGCAGCAGCAGTACAACCAGATGTACCAGTCGGCCTTGCTTCAGCAGAGCATCATGATGAACCCTCCAGGGTACGGCATGAACCCCACCAGTCCGGCGCAGTTCACGTCGATGATGATGGCGCCGATCCTGGGCCAGAAGCAGGCGCAGCATCAGCAGCAGCAGCAGGCGATGCGGATAGCCGGCCAGAACAAGCAGCAGCAGCAGCAGCTCAAGGCTGACGGTACGGTGCAGATCTGCTCGGCGCTGGGATGCAACCACCCGGCACGCGTCAAGGGCATGTGCAAGCTGCACGGCGGCGGGCGTCGGTGCAAGGTCGAGGGCTGCATGAAGAGCGCTCAGACCGGCCACCTGTGCATTGCTCACGGTGGCGGCAAGCCCTGCAACGTCGAGGGCTGTCCGAAGACGGCGCAGTCGCGAGGGCTGTGCAAGCAGCACGGCGGCGGCGTGCGCTGCAAGTTCGAAGGCTGCACCAAGAGCTGCCAGTCGGGCGGCTTCTGCCGCGGCCACGGCGGCGGCAAGCGGTGCGAGTACCCGAACTGCACCAAGTGGGCCCAGAAGAACGGCCACTGCGCCAAGCACGCGCAGGAGATCGCGCAGCAGCTGCAGCAGCAACAGCTCGTGCACCCATGACGCGATGGTCGACGACACTTGGCCTCCTCGGCCACTACCGACCCGCCGACAGATTGCGATGGGCGCGGGGTTGCGTACGGTAGTGCATCATTGCTTCGTGGTTAACCACCGCATCACGAATATGAGCCTCCCGTCTCCGTCGAGTCTCGACGCACCTGCATCGGCACTGGCGCGGAAGGCCGCCGGACGAATGACGACGGCGAATGGAAGGGTTGGTCGACTGCTGCTCGCGCGGATGATGGCAGCTTGTCGGAAGATCGGGAGGGGCGTTGAGGCTTGACGACGGTGCGGTGCGGTGCGGTGCGGGAGGTGGATCGTCCCACACGGACATTGGGACGGCAGGCGACGGACTCGCGAGCGCGCGTGGCGCATGGCTGCTGGTCCTCTGCGCGCGGCCAAAGGCTGGGACGGAGTCGTGCGATGCTAATACATGTGCCGAGGAATGGCGGAACCTCTTGTATGCCACGTTGAAGTGGACTACGCACTCGGTCCATGGCTACACTCGCAATCCCGGTGAGCTCGGCGCCATAATGCGATGTCCGTCGACTGAATGGTGGCACACCATCCCTAGTGATTTCCCACCACGATGTGCACTGCAACTCTGTCAATACATGCGGTGGCATGAATCCATGCCGGCTCTGACGTTCCGAGTCTAAGCCGGTGGATTCTTGCACGCAGTTCCAACGTCTCCTGTGGTATGTACATACCACCAACACGCTCAGGATCATCATCGTCATCATGCATGGAAAGCATCTGGCGTGTTTATCTCCAGCGTTGTCATCCAGCAGAGAGAGAGAGATACATGATGCACCTCCATGCAGATCGAGCAAGATCATCACTGGCAATCGGAGGCACTGTCCAACGATCTTGAGCTGCGCCGCGGACAGCATCTGGGGCTCCAGCTCTGTCCGCATCCTTTCATATGCAGCCGAACAGCGATATGAGCGCGCTCACTACGACGGTGGGACGACACCGCGCGCCGCCCAAGCATATGGCGGGCGGACTCGACAACGGCCCGACACCGGCCGCCGGTCAGTGAGAGAGAGGCTTCGACCTCAAGCGTCTTCTCTTGATCCATGTGGGAAGCGAGAAGTGATCGTCAAGTTGACGCTACGTTGACGACGTTCATGCAGCACTTCAAAGGCGACCACGAAAAGCACAGGCATAACCTTGAGGACTCGCACTCCCTTGAAGCCATCGCAGGCTCCATGTCCCCCCCTCCCTTCCGCACACGGATATGCGGCGCACAACTCGGCGGCGGAGCCTCGGCAGTCCGATCGATGGATCGCTCCCGTCGGCCAGAGCAACGCCCCATTTCCTGATTTGCCAGCTCCGATCCAGACCGACAGGAGCACCATGCAGTCTCTATCGCATCTTCGAGGCGGCCTGCTCGCCTTCGCGCTCGCGCTGACGGCGACGATGACGCACGACGCGGAGGTCGCGGCGCTCACCATCTCGGACGCCGGAAGCTACCAAGAAGGCACGGTGCACGCTGCCGCGACTGCCTCGGGGAACTCGTCCAGCTACCTGCAGCCGTTCTCGACCGAGGAGCCGTCCGAGGCGCTCTTCCAGCGCTACAGCGCGCTGTCGACGCTCGCGCCCGTCATCAACCTGGCCGACGACCTGCTCGGCAAGCCCATCCCGACCAACAAGTGGTGGGCCAACCTCATGTCGGCCAGTGTCGAGAACGACACGATCGCCGTGCCCGCGTTCTCGAACCCGTACGCGCTCAGGCTGCCGCGGGACGCCGCGCCGTACGGACTGCAGGCCTGCTACTCGTACTCGTACCGCACGACCGCCCCCGAGGTCGACGGCGTCATCGAGTTCTACCTGCACGAGTTCCACAACGACCTGACACTGTCCGCGACCGAGTTCACGGTGCTCCCGGACTACGAGATCTACGGGTGGAGCGACCTCGGCGCGACGCTGCGCACGTGTACGCCCGGGACGACCAACTGCATGGACTCGGCGCTCGTCAACGGTATGGCTTTCGTGTCGGCTAGCTACAGCGGGCTCACGCCGAGCATCAGCTCCGAGTTCGCGATGACCCTCGCGAGCAGCGACGCCTCGACGGGCAAGTACGTCGTCCAGCTCAGCAACGGGCAGACTTGGGTGCTCTACGCGAGCGACGCCAGCGTCACGTTCACTCTCGATTCGACGCGGTCGGCGCTGGTCGCGTCCGGCGCGTACTCGGGCACTCTGCGCGTCGCGGTCCTCGGTGACGCGGCGGACACCACGTTCGACGAGTACTCTGGCTGCATCGTGCGCGGAGGAACGGTCGGCGTGTCGTCGCGCACGAGCTACTCCATCGACTGGGAGACCGACGGCACGACGTGCGACTCGACGGGGCTGCTCCACTTCGCCTTCCAGCACCACCTCGACTCGTTCGACGCCGAGTCGGCCCCTACGACAACGACCGTCTCGCTCAACTCGACGACCCGCGGCCCCATGACGGGCGTTGTCTCGACTACCACGGAGTGGGTCTTCGCCGAGCCCGAGGTCGACACCGAGGTCGACTTCTACCCGGCCACGGACATCCCAGCGGACCTCGTGGCGTCGACGAACCTGCTGGCAACGCTCCAGGATGACATCGCCGCGGCGTGGAGCATGAACTCCGAGAGCTGGTACTACAACGGCAAGTACTACCAGAAGTACGCGACGCTGTGCCTCATGGCCGCAGACAAGGCCGTCGTCGGCACCGACACGACGCTGCTCGCGACGTGTCTCGAGAAGCTGGAGGCGCTGATCGAGCCGTTCATCACCAACACGATCGAGCCGCCGCTCGGGTACGAGACGACGTACTCGGGCATGGTCTCGAGCATGACGTTCTCGACCAACGACGTGAACGTCGACTTCGGCAACGCCGTGTACAACGACCACCACTACCACTACGGCTACTGGGTGACGGCGTCGGCGATCCTCAAGAAGCTTGACCCGGACTGGTCGCGCATGTCGGAGCTCGACACCATGGTGACCATGCTGCTGCGCGACGTGGCCAACCCGAGCGCGGAGGACCCGTACTTCCCGACGTTCCGCCACTTCTCCTGGTTCCTCGGCCACTCGTACTCGCACGGCGTGACGCCCATGTCGGACGGCAAGGACGAGGAGAGCACGTCCGAGGACATCAACTTCTACTACGGCATGAAGCTCTGGGGCCAGGCCTCGGGGAACAAAGCGGTCGAGGACCTCGGCAGCCTCATGCTGCGCATCAACGCGCGCGCCGTGCGCACGTACTTCCTCATGGCGTCCGACAACACGCTGCACCCGGCCGCGTTCGTCAAGAACCACGTGACGGGCATCTTCTTCGACAACAAGGCGCACTACACGACGTGGTTCAGCGCCGAGAAGTACTGCATCCACGGCATCCAGATGATCCCCGTGTCGCCCATCAACGCGCTCGCGCGCACCGCCACGTTCGTGCAGCAGGAGTGGGACGACGTTTTGGCCAAGGAGGAGATCGTCATGGGCAAAGACCTCACCAACGCCTGGCTCTCGCTGTTGCTCGTCAACGAGGCGTTCATCGACCAGGCGGACGCGCTGGCCAAGCTGCCGGCCGTGACGCTCGACGACGGACTCACGCGCTCCTGGGCGCTCTACAACGCCGCCACGCGCGGCGCGGCCGCCACCGCGGCGTAGATCTATCCGTCGGTCGGTCAATCGGTCGGTCGGACGGTCGGACGGACGGTCGGTCGGTCGGTCGGGCTATTCATGTACTGTAGACGAAGCGTGTTCGTGTTGACGTAGTAGTAGACTTGCAATTTTGTGCTCTTCATCGGGCGATAAATGTAGAAACCGCCAAGTGACGTCTTGTTCAGCCCGTGTACAGTTGGTGTGGCACTCCCGATTCTTTTCGAGTCGAAGTCGCCAGCACGAAGCGAGTCACCACAATGGAACAAGGAGCACCCGCCTATGAGCTTTATCCTTTTACTCGGTACCTCTCCTGACTGCCCGCATGCGCATGGAGAGTCGCCGCCGCCCGCCCCGGTGGTGCTTATTTGACCGTCGTGTATCGTACACCAACATGTGGAGAACCGAACCTATATTTAGTAGTATTGCGCAAACCGACTCTCCCCACCAGCCGTCGGGAATCCATGGCGGGACGGCCGAGTAACGGCCGCCAGGAGCATATTCCGCTGCCTGAAGGTATCTTCGCGGGCATGGCGATCTCGGACTCCGAGACTACGTGAAGAAGAAGAAGGCGACTGCTCTCACTGCGTTCACTGCGTTCAAAGTGATGACGGCGACCGGGTCACGCAGGCGAGTTGAGCCGTGCGAGAAACGCAAGGTTCCGTCCGGTTCGAACTTTCCGGGGTTTTCTCTCTCGAATCGTCAGGGCTCTTGTATAGTCATACAAACCTCAAGTTAATTTCCCGACCGTCCATCCGGGCAGCAATCAGCTCCCTTCACACCCGCATTTCCCTGGCCGCGTTGCCGCTGCGTATCAGCCCGTTGGGAGTCTCGGCTTGCTCGCTCGCTCGCTCCTCGCTCCTCGCTCCTCGCTCACTGTCCCATTGTCCCGTCCGGAGCGGTAGATGCGCCGGTAGCGACGGCTCGGGAGTGCACAGGTTGTCCCGCCGTCTAAGGGGGGATCAAGTAAGTACACACACACACTTGTGAGGACGATGGCCCCCGGCGCGAGGACGTGGCCGGTCAAGGCGCAGCAGCAGCAGCAGCAGGAGCGGGCGCGGAGCGAGTCGAGCGGCAGCTGGAGCGGCGAGGACCTGTCGGACGACGAGGCGCTCGACCAGCAGGCGTGGGGCGGCGTCAAGACGTGGAGCTTCGCGCAGATGTTCAACGGCAAGGTGACGCTCGAGGACAGCGGGCTGCCGCCCAAGGCCGTCAAGAAGCCGGCCGCCGGGCCGGTGGCGTCGGGCGGGAGCGCGTCTGCGAGCTGCTCGAGCGCTTCCAACGACTGGGACTGCTCGTACCACGGCCTGCGCCAGCACGCGAGCCTCTCGGCCTCGTCCTCGAGCAGCACGCTGTGCACGGACGCCGAGCAGCAGCAGCAGCAGGCGCTGCTGGCGACGGGCAGCGGCCTGCGCCACGTGAGCGACCGGCTCGCCGCCGACCTGGCGCAGGTGGCCGAGGCCGAGAGCGGCGACGCGAGCGACGCCAACAGCTGGACCGAGTCGCCGCGCGTCGTCTTCGACATGCTCAAGGTCATCGGCTCAGGCTCGTACGGCACCGTGCTGCTGTGCACGCAGCGCGACTGCCCCGAGCGCAGGCTCTTCGCCGTCAAGGTGGTCGACAAGAGCAAGCTGCGCGACTACCGCGACCGCAGCCAGCTTTCGCAGCGCGAGGTCAAGCGCCTCCGCACCGAGAAGCAGGTGCTCAGCGTCGTGGACCACCCGTTCATCACCAAGCTCTACTGCGCCTTTGAGACGCGCGAGAGCCTCAACTTCGTGCTCGAGTACTGTCCCGGCGGGGACATGTACTTCCTGCTCGAGAAGTTCCCGGACAACCGCCTGCCAGAGTCGCACGTCGTCTTCTACGCCGCGTCCGTCGGACTGGCGCTCAACTACCTGCACCAGCGCGGCATCATGTACCGGGACCTCAAGCCGGAGAACCTGCTCATCGACCGCGACGGCTTCCTCCGACTCGCCGACTTTGGCTTCGCGCGGCTCGACATGGGGCGCTCGGACGAGGTGTGCAAGTCCTTCTGCGGCTCGGCCGACTACATCGCGCCCGAGGTCGCTCGCGGCACGGGCTACGGCATGGCGGCCGACCTCTGGAGCTTCGGCTGCGTCGTGTTCGAGCTGCTGAGCGGCTTCCCGCCCTTCTACTCGCCGCGCGACCGCGCGCTCCTGTTCCGCAAGATCAAGCACGAGCCGCCCGTGTTCCCGAGCCACTTCTCCAAAGACGCGCGCAGCCTCGTGAGCGGCTTGCTGCACAAGGATGCGGCCAAGCGGCTCGGCAGCGGACCCAACGGCATGAAGGACGTGTTCGCGCACCCCTTCTTCGACTCGGTCGACTGGTACGCGCTGGCGGCCAAGCAAGTCACGCCGCCCATGGTGCCGCGGCTCTCGGGCGCGCTCGACACGCGCAACTTCGAGGAACAGTTCACGTCTCAGCACGTGGACGGCCATCTCGTGTACGAGGAACACGACGTGGACGACGACGTGTTCAGTAGTGCCGACGAGGCCGACAAGCCGTTCCTCTTCGACGACTTCGACTGGTGCGCCGACGATGCGTTCATGTCGTGATCGGAGGCAAGTGAGCGTTAGCAGTAGGTAAATATATTGGCGACAGCCGCCAACCTTGACGCGTGTGATCGTCGGCTGTGGTTCCGCACCTGGTGTTACACGGGGACGAAGAACTCCGAGACCGGGGTCTGCTCCTGGCTCTGGATGCACGCGTCGAGCCACTCGCTCGTCACAACTGGCGGCTCGCGGCTCTGCTGTCGTCGCAGCAGGCGGACAGTCGGAGCGAGCTGCTGTACGCGTTCCTCATCTCGAGACGCGACTACAATGTGCGTCACACTCGCGTCAATCGTCGACGCGACTACGCCGCCGTAGAGACGGAGCCGCTGCTCGAGTAACTTGACCCGCTCGCTGTCTCGCGGTGCTGCTGCCAGATCGCGTTTGG
The DNA here is from genome assembly GCA_023338025.1 of Phytopythium oedochilum. Lineage (NCBI taxonomy): Eukaryota > Oomycota > Peronosporomycetes > Pythiales > Pythiaceae > Phytopythium > Phytopythium oedochilum. The sequence goes on from JAADXX010000072.1 coordinate 33,708, forward strand.
GGCCGCTCTCGATCTCCGCCGGCTCCAGTCGATCGAAGTAGACGACGCAGTGGGAAAGGAACGTCCACTTGCTGCTCATCGCGTCGGCATCCTCTTCCGGCAGCTCTCGGAGCGCGTCCTGCCAACGCGCGCTCGGCTGTTCCGCCTTCACGCTCAAATCATCGAGGAGCGCTCGCAACTCGTGTGGCTGCGTGTGGTGCGTGAAGTGGTCGCCGAACTGGTCGTACTCTCGAGAGAGTATCGAGCGTGTGGTCTCCGTCGTGAAGACGTAGTCGCGGGCTTGAGCGGGCACCAAGCTCCCGCTGCTAATGCACCGAATGACCCACGAGAGGCGAATAATGTCGAACATCCCCTGCTTCTTCAAGGTCGTGACCTTGAGCCCCGCATCCGTCGCGGCGACGACGTAGTTGGTTGTCCCACCCATCGGGTTCTGCACGATCGTCGCGCCGTATGCGTGCAGCATCTTCTCGACCGACTGCTTCGACATGGTTGCGGACTGGCCATTGTGTGATGATGCAATGCCCTCCTTCGTCAGCGACTCCCTCACATTGTCGGGGATAACCGCCTCGTACTTGCCGGGTAGCACGCAGAACTCGAGCGATTGGAACACGTCCTGCCGCAGCGTAATGCTGTCCAGCGCAGGCTGTGAATAGTCAGCTAGGACACCTCCTGGCGCACGCGGGAGCGCCTGGTGTTTCTTCGCAACTCGCTTCAACGCCCTCTTCTGGCCGAGCGCAACGTCTGCTGCCCGCTTGTTGAAGAGGTTACCATGCGTGGCGTTAAGCTCTTGCACCGTCATGCACTGGTACCATTCTTTGTCGGTGCGGATCGCCTTACAGCGAGGGAACCGAATCGTGAGCCCCGTCTGGTACAAGTTGGTGAACGTCAGCTCAAAGCCGTAGACCTCGAGGATCTTCGAGTGGCGCGGATCAATCCACACATCGGGTTTTAGATCGTTGCGCTGTGGCTTCCACCCATTGAAATGCGGTGGGATGTCGTCGCTATCCCAGACCTGCCAGTGCGGCTCAAGCTCGCGGCGCATCGAGTCCAACTCGTCCAAGTTGTACCCTGTCCCCACTTTTGAGAACGCGTAGAACGCTGGGCAAGCGGCGCCTGGCTTCATGGCTTCCTCCGCGGATTTTTCGTCCAGCGACCGCGATAGCACCCCGAGCATGAATACCGACACGTCGCCACTACGACGTCTGCCGGTTCCGTAAAAGCCTCCGAGGATGATCACGTCCATGCTGGTTGTCATTCCAGCGTAGTCGGGCTTGAGTTTGATCCACTTCTTGGTCTTCCGACTCGTCTCGCCACACATATAGTGAGAGTTGACGTCCTTGAGAATGACACCCTCTCCTCCTTTCGAAATCTGCCGATCCACCTCCGCCATCACGATCTCGTGCCGCTCCTTGGCTGACTTAGCGTTGACCAATGTCTGCTCGATGATGACAACGCGGTGGTCCAGCGGCTTGACGAGTCGCACGAGCAGCGCGCGGCGCACATGAAGAGGCAGTCCCATCACCGTGCTCACCTCGCCAGGTCCGTCGTACACCTCACGGATAATGCGTTCGGCAGCGCCGCTGCTGCCTCCCATGTATACGATATCCCATACCACATAGCAGAGCCATCGGTGCGTCGCCTCGCCAGCTTTCGTGGCGATCGCGACGCCCTTGAGCAGTCCGAACTCGCGCATTCGGTACTCCAGGTTGTCCCAGACCATCATCTCGCCGTCCAAGATGCAGTCCACGTCTGCCGTGAGCTGGGAAAGGATGTGTGGCACGATCGCTGGGCCGTACAGGTCCGTGTAGTTGGTGCCGTTGCGCGAGATGAGCTGTACTTGCTTGTCTCGCACGTGGCACGTGACGCGCTCGCCGTCCAGCTTGGGCTCCATGACGAACGCGTCGGCGTTGATGGCGCTCGTGCACTCACCAAAGTCCACGCGCTTGGCGAGCATGGGCGAGAACACCTGGAAGGGCTCGATCTTGGGGACGTACCGCACCGACGAGTTGCGCAGCTCGGTGCAGACCTTGTGCAGGTCGTTCGTGTGGTTGTACATCTCGGTCGCGTCTGGGTGCAGAAAGTGGAGCACGCGCTCGTGGCGCAGGCCGATCTTGAGGTCCTTGAGCATGATGCGCACGATCCACTTCTGCTCGATCGCCGGGAACTCGGTCGCGAGCCGCATGAACACCTTCTTGCGCGTGGCATGCGTCTCGGCGCGCACGAGCGCGTCCAGCAGCTCGTTGACGACGCCCAGTGTGTGCTGGAACTTGCCGTTGCCCGCCAGGCTGCGGTACTGCATCACGTCGAACAGCACGGCCGCGAAGTCGCCCACCGACTTGGACTGCACGACGGTCGGGTCGTTGAACCGCTCGAGCTTCTGCGCGTCCGAGCTCGCGGACGCCATGCCCAGCACCTCGATAAACACGTTGGCGATCTTATTCTCCTTCAGGTTGTACGTGCGCTCGCGGTCCAGCTGCGGCAGCACCAGCCGCACCAGCGGGTACATGTCCCCGTCGCCGATCACCTTCCGCAGCGCGTCGCTGAACAGCAGCCGCAGCTTGGCGTCGCCCTTGGGCGTGCGCTCCACCGCCTCCAGCATGCGGCAGCAGCCCGCGAAGGACAGGTTCAGCGCCGCGAGCTGGCTGGGCACTCCGCCGCCTCCAGCGCGCGCTGCCCCCGCCGCTGCCGCGGCCGCGTCTGCTCCAGCGGCGTCCATTTGCCTCGACGATAACTGCAACTGACTGACCAAGGTGCAAATTCAATAATGACCAATTATGTCGGTACAACGAGCTGATTGGCTGGAATACAATTAAAAAAAGGTTCGGTACATTGTGCCGTTCGTCATCACAGGTTTGACGGAAGTGGGTGACGCAACCAGTCAGTTAAGCTTCTCAAGTCCGTTCAAAGTACACCGTGTACTGCATTCTTGTGCGTAGAGGCGACCATACTTTCAGGACACAACCAGTGGGTTCAACTTCATTGACGACCCGAACTGGACGGCACCGCCATTTCCGCTCTCGACTCTCCGCCGCCGCTGCCGACGACCATGCTGCGCGGCATCCTGGACACGCTGGCGGCCGTGTACGAGGTCGCGACGGTCGTGACGGACGTGGTGCTCAACGCCGAGTACATCAAGCGCAAGTGGCTGGAGGAGTACATCCTCTCGATCGTCTTCCTCGCGCTCAACGGCGTCGTCATGGGCTTGGTCGGGCTCGGCATCGAGGCCGCGTTCCCGAACCGCTACTCGCCCGTCAACACGCTCAACAAGGCGGTCGCCTTCGTCATCGGCCTGCTGCAGCTGCGCGTGCTCACCGAGACGGCGTACGCGACGGCGGCTCATGCGCAGACCGAGCGACCGCAGTACCCTCATCTACTGATAGACGCCGGCCGGAACGGGACGGCCGAGAACGCGGCGGCGGCGGCAGACACGGCCGAGCGGACGGCCAAGGAGCAGAAAGCAGCGCACGCCACGCAGCTGTCGCAGGGCTTGATGTACGTCGCGTTCGTGCAGGCCGTGGTGCGCGACATGCCCATCTTCATCCTGCAGGCCAACGCCACTATCCACTACCGCAAGTGGAAGACCCTGGACGTGCTCGCAGTGGTCCTGACGGCGCTGTCGCTGCTGCGAGGCGTAGCTGGGTACATCGGCAAGCAGGATAAAGGCTTCGTGCAGTCCGTCCTGACGCTCGTGTTCCTCTCGGGCCAGTTCGTCTTCCGCCTCGGCGTGATCCTGCTCGTCGCCATGACCAAGGGCTACGTCATTGTCGGGTATGGCATTGCCATCACCGTCTTGGCGATCGCTTCGACGGCCTGGCTGCGGCTCGCGCATCCGGGCGACAGTCTGCTGGCGCAGCTGCCGCGCGCGATCGTCTTCTTCCCGTTCTACACGTTCTTCATCGTCGACGGCTCGGCGCTCACGGCGCGTTTCGGCTCGGCGCTTCCGGCGCTGCGGAGCCCCAAGCTGCTGTACGTCCACGCCTGGCGCTGCGTCGAGAACGGCGTCGGAATCCTTCTCGCGGTCGTAATGCCCCGCTACACGGACTTTGGCGTCTCCACGGACGCCCAAATCGCGACCATCGCCTGCATCTGCGCCGCCGTATACGTCGTGTCGTTCGCGCTCTTCTGGCCGCTCCTCCCTCGTCTTCACGGGGCGAAGGACGAGGAGAAGAGTCGCGTCGATGCACCAACCGAGAGCTGAACAAACGGGGATGCTACCGAAAGACCAAACCACCCGAGTATCTCCAGCCTCCTTTGATTCAAAGTGGATCAACCGCGGCGCTCAAGGAAGCATCGAAGCCTTCCTCCCTCCCCTCCTTGCACGCTTCATATCCTCCTCGATCGCTTGCTCTAAATAAAGGCCAGGTTGAGCTGGTCGTCGTAGGGCTTGAGCAGCGGCGCCAGGAGGTTCTTCTCGTGCGGCGGCAGCGCCTCGCGGATCTTGACAAGCTCGTCGTACTTGGAGCTCATCTTCTCGACGATCTTGTTGAGCTTGCGCGTGGCCTCAGCGCCGCCGTCGGGTCCGCTGCGCGCCACGCGAGCCTTGAACGACAGAAAGTGGCGCAGCAGCTCGCACACGTCGTGGAACTGGTTGTACAGCTGCTTCTTGAACTCGCTTGGGATATACTCGGCGGCTTGGGCACCCGCCGCGAGGTTCGCCGACGACGACGCCGACACCGAGTCGTGTGAAGGGTCTGAGCACGCAATCACCTCGTTCAGCACGTCGAACGCCGTCGAGGCGCTCGGGAACGCGCGGTCTAGTGAGATGTTCCCATCGGCGCACGCCGAGCGGAACGCCTCGTTGAACCGCACCACCTCGGCGGCAGTCGCGTCGTGCTCGTCGTGCGCGCCTCTCTCCGAGTGCTGGAAGTACCGCGACTCGTTCTCGAGCGTCAGCGGGTTGTACGGCGCCGGCTTCTTGCCCGCGAGGTCGTCCAGCACCGTGGCCTCCGCGACGCTATCGTGAAAGCCAGGCTTGGGCTTCGTGGGGGCGTCCGTCTGGAGTTTCCCCGCATGAACCGGGTCGAGCACGTAGGCGCCATGGCGGTTGAACTTTGCGATCGTGATGCCTAATTGGTCTTCCTTGGTCGGCTTTGGGATGACGTCCGACGCGTGGTGCACGGCCGTGTCCTCCTCGGTCGCCGTCAGGTCCACCAGCGGGTCGACGATGCCGCGCGGGTCGACCGCTTTGCTGGACGCGATCTGCTTCTCCTGCTCCTCGTACTTGGTGAACATGTCTTCGTGCCCGGCCTTGCGGTCGCGGTGGAAGTACTTGGACTTGAAGAAGGCGCCCCAGAACTCCGTCTCCGTCATCTTGTCGGGCACCTGCCCCTTGTACGCGAGGTGCACCGCCGGGTACTGGATGAAGATCTGGTGGATCACCTCGGCGTTCAGATTGTACTTGACGACGTTGCCGCCCGTGTCGTTGTCGCCCGTGAGATCCGTCAGGATGGCCGACGTCTTGCCCGTCTTCTGACGCTTGCTGGCCTCGGCGGCGATCAAGTGGCGCCGGCTGGCCCAGAAGTCCTCCTCCGAGATCAGGCCCTCGTTCACCATCTCCATGTGCTGCCGCTTGAGCGTCGGGTTGGACGCCAGCAGCGCCGCGCGCTGCTTGATCTCGACGGCGCTGCACAGCGGCGCGGCGCTCGACCGGCGGCTGCCGCTCGCCTGGATGGCGCGCGCGATCACGCGCTTGGCCTCCTCGCGCGCCCGGAACGCGTCCTCCAGGCGCCCGCCCTCGCCCAGGAACTCGAGCACCAGCGTCGCGTTGGACGCCAGCCGCAACCGGATCATGGCCTTGGGACTCGTCAGCGACGACACCTGCTGGTCCAGCACCGTGCTCCAGGGCACCACGATCGGCTTGCCGCCCTCGGGCGCCGCCTCGGGCGTCCAGCGCAGCCCCTTGGCGCTCAGCTCGGCGCGCCCGTCGCGCTTCTTGACGCGCACGAGCGCTTCCATCGCCACCGCCTCCATGCTTCGATACGTTTTTTTTGTGAAACCGAGGAGATGTTGCACCAACAAGTTATTCTGTGGACCACATATATATGGTGGTTTGTGAACGCCACAATGTAATTAGCCAAATACATGTATTTTTTTTACTTATCGTCTGTGTGATTGGTCGAAAAGAAGAGCGTGCCGTCAAGACAACTTTCCAGAGACGGCGAATATGGGAGCGATGCGGACGCTGCTAGTGGCGGCGCTGGCGCTGGCCGGGTGCTGGAGCGCGGCGCAGGCGGAGGAGTACCGCCGACACACGAACAACTGGGCGGTCATTGTAAGCGGCCCGCTGTGGTCGGCTGTACTCCCGAGGGAGGGCGGTGAGCTGACGGATACGCGGGCGATCGTGTGCGAGCGAGCAGGTGGACACGTCGCGCTTCTGGAGCAACTACCGGCATGTGGCGAACGCGCTCTCGCTCTACCACTCTGTCAAGCGGCTTGGGATCCCGGACAGCCAGGTAGAGAGGCGCCTGGACGCTTGGGGTCCGCAAGATCTGACGCGTAGTTCGGCCTCCCGCAGATCATCCTGATGCTGGCGGACCAGATCCCGTGCAACGCCCGGAACTGCTTCCCCGGCCAGGTCTTCAACAGCCGCACGCAGAAGATCAACCTGTATGGCGCTGCTTGGAGGAAGGAGCGGTGGTTCGCTCGCTAACTAGGGACTACCGCTGGCTCGGCAGATACGGGAAGAACGTCGAGGTGGACTACCGCGGCGCCGAGGTCTCGGTTGCCAACTTCATCACCGTGCTCACAGGTACGAGTCGTCCTCTTCCGGATTGCCCTCATTGACCATCTAGAGCCTTACTCTTGAGGACGTACAGGCCGCCACAAACCGGGCACGCCGGCGTCCAAGAAGCTCGACACGGACGAGAACAGCAACATCTTCGTACGTGTTGCGCCACAGAAGACCGTTGCTCGTGAGCTCGGGCCTTGCTAACGCGTTCAGTGTCTGGGCGGAACAGATCTACATGTCGGGCCACGGCGGCGATGGCTTCCTCAAGTTCCAGGTGCGCGATAGCGCGTATTTGCCGAGCGTACCGCGTCGGTCATCCTTGGAACTAACCGACAGCCATCGCAGGACTTTGAAGAGATCTCGAGCCAAGACATCGCCGACTCGATCCAGGAAATGCACGTGAAGAAGCGGTACAACGAGATCTTCTTCATGGTGGACACGTGCCAGGCCGGGTCGCTGTCGAACGCGATCGTGTCGCCCAAGGTCGTGACGATCGGCAGCTCCCAGACGGGCGAGAACTCGTACGCGCACCACTCGGACCAAGAGCTCGGGCTGTCGGTGATCGACCGCTTCACCTTCTCGACGCTGGACTACCTGCAGCAGATGAAGGTCGGCAACAGCATCCGCAACGGCACGTTGCGTGACCTGTTCAACTTTTACAACCCGCGCGTGCTCTTCTCGACGCCCGACTACCGCGACGACATCTTGGGGCGGTCAATCGATACCGTGCCGATCACGGACTTCTTCGGCTCGGTGCTGGACATTCGACTCCAGTACGACGAGGAGGCGTACCCGATCGAGGGCTCGCCTGCAGCGTCGACAGGAGAACGCCGGGAAGAGGTCAGCCGCCCGAAGCAGAAGCGCTCGCCTTCTGACCAGGCGCGATCGGCTCGTGATGCTTGGGGCAGCGGGAAGGCGTCGCGAACGCGCTCCTTCCAGTTCTCGTCGGAGTTCCTGCTGTTCGGAGCCCTGTTCATGCTTGCCGCGGTGGTAGTGATCGTCGCCAGAGTGTAAATGAAGACGCTTGCGGTTGCCAACGACGGTCGGAAGCGCCGTGGGGAATACTTATTATGCAGGCGAATGCAGACGTCCAAACACGCCAATACGTGCGCTCAAAGCGACCAACCACTCCCTTGAGGGCACCGTCAGCGCCACCGTGTCGCCGCGCTTCAGCCGACCAGACGCGAGCCGTTGTAGTCTGCCTGGCGGTAAGCGGACGAGAGGAACGAGGGGCTCATCTCGTCGTGGTCGTCCTCCGTGGTCGTGCTCAGGTCCGAGCTGTGCGCGTACTCGGCCGAGATACGCTGGTGCGAGTTGGCCGGCACCAACTGGCGGATCGCGAGCGCCGCGAGCCCCGCGCTCCACACGGGCGCTGTGAAAATGCTCAGCGCGATCAGCATCGGGCTGCACAGCCACACGATCGGCACGCAGATCGCCGCTGTCACGTACGAGACGACCCACGGCCGCACCTGCTCACCGACGTCCGTACTAATCAGTGCATCTTCATTTACCAGCATGGAATCCGCCAGCGACGACGTACTCGCTGGAACAGGGACGAGCGCTCCAGAAAGCCCGGCACGAGCCACGTGACCGTGTTGTCCACGACCCCCCTGGAAGCAGCAGCCGCCCTCGGGCACAGTCAGTGAACACCGCCCCAACGGTGGTCAGTCGCATCATCCGCGCAGATGACGCACCGGATCTTGCGCACAGGCCGGGCGAGCACGTCAATCTTGGCGCGGATCGAGGCGAGCGCGCGGCCGAACAAGCCCTGGGCAGGCTCGCCGCCGCCCTCGTACTCGTCGTGCCGCGTTAGGTGGAGCTTGACGAGCTGCGGCGTGTACGGCGTGTTGAGCGGCGTCCGGTCGTTCCGAGCCTGCGTCGCACCCACCCACACCCACATGGTCGTCAGTCATTCTTAACGCCCTCACGTTCGCCTTCGCCGCCTTACGAGCAGAGCGTGGGAGCCGGCGGCGTAGGGCTTCCTCGGCGTGTACATGTCCCACTCGGCGAACTCTGGCGCGCGCGTCGGGGACAGCGCCTCGGCGATGCGCACCGGCCGGTCCGCCGCGCCGGTCGCCGGCTCCGCCGAGTCTGCGAGCGAGAGCGCCGCCGCCCAGTCAGTCTCCTTTCGGTGCGCTCGAACATCTCGCCCTTTTTATATGGGCTGGTTTGTACCAGGCCACGTTGAAGTGGCGCCGCATCCCCCTTGCGGCGGACGCGAGGCGTCCACCCACCGCCCTCGCCAGTGAACGCGCAGGCTCCGAGAGCGGCCAACGCACCTGCTGCGGCGCGCCGGCGGTCCGCCGTCCGCTTCTCCTCGCCCATCGACTGGCTGGCAGGCTGCAGGTCTCCGTCGGTCGGGCCTCTCGTCGGGGAGTTGGAGACTGAAGCGCGGAAAGGGAACCGTGGAGCGGGCGGACGAGTGTCGTCAGCGGCCCGGGGAAGAAGGAAAAGCGGGCGCGGCTCGAGTACCACGGGCGGGCCGAGTGGCGTGACTAAGTGAAGGTGAAGGACAGGTCGCCGGTGGATCGCGGCATGAGTGAGTGACGCCGCTTCCGAGACCCGGCGGCATACAAACCGCAGCACAAACGCTGGCGCACCCCGTCGGAATCCTCAACGTCTGCACGCTTCAATCGGAGTAAACGAGTGTCGTGACACACGAAACCAGACAAGTCTGTTGTTATTAGTGTGGACCACCTAGGTCCAGACGCTTGGGATGGGGGCAAGCCAGTTACGGTAAGTGACCCCAATCACCGACGGACCGGAATCGGGAGGGGAATCCACTATGAAAGGCTGAAAATGTATGATTCCATATGGAGAGATGGGTCACCAGAAGGTCAATGTATACGCGATCGCAGGTCTGGCGACGCCGCCTCCCCCCGCCACCTGCGCCTTCCGCGCTGGGGAAAAGAACCAGACCAGGAGAAGGACGGAAGGAAGGGAGGGACGGAAGGGACAAGCAGCTAGCGCGGTGTCCATGGCGGTGGAGCTCGGCGCGGACCAGTACGCGCTCGCGCTGCTGGGCAGCAACAGCGACGACGAGTTCGCGACGCCGCGCGGCGGGGACGCGTCGGCGGGCTACGGCGCGCGCCCGTACGCCAAGAACTCTGGCGCCGACAATGAGCAGATGCGCATGGAGATCGTGCGGCTGGAGAACACGCTGGCGAGCCGCATCGCCGCGCGCGCGAACCAGGACAAGTCGGACCTGCCGCTGGAGCGCTCGAGCAAGATCGAGAAGTACGTCGAGGTCATGGAGCTGACCAAGTGCCTGCGCCGGCAGAAGGAGTTTTTGCTGAGCGAGAACCGCAAGCGCCAGCGCTTCGCCGAGAAGATCCAGCAGGCCATGCCTCCGTCCACGGACAGCATCCAGTTCATGAAGAACGTCAAGTACCCGCCGGACGACGAGCTCGAGAAGACGTCGCGCGACGCGCTCATGGAGATGCTCGAGTACCAGGTCAGCGGCGACGCCGAGGTGTACCTCGACTGGCAGACCAAGCGCGAGTCCAAGTCCATGTACATGCACATTTTCTCGGAGAAGGCCTTCCCCGGCGAGGACATGGCGCGCGTATTTAACGAGACGTGGACCATGTTCCACGACGAGGCCAAGCAGGAGCTGCTGCACCGCCGGCGGAGCAAGTTCTGCGTACGTCTGTCTGGCCATGATCGTGATCGTGATGGACCGACCGACGGACCACGCTAGGTATTGATGCAGTCGATGAGCTTACTCATCTCTGTTTGTGTGTGTATGCCCACAGATCCTCAAGAAGCTGAACGACAACATGTACCTGACGCGCAACATCCACCAGTTCATCGGCGAGAGCTTCCCGCGCCACGCCATGACGCTCGTGTGCCGCGTGTCGATCGACAAGGACACGTTCGCGATCATCAGCAAGTCGGTCGTGCCGCCCACGAACGACGCGCAGCACCTCGTCTGGACAGACGAGTGCTACATGTGGAAGTTCTCGCGGCGACAGGACGAGCAGGGCGGCTTCGACATTTCCATCCGCGGCAAGTACGGCAGCACGTCGGCCGTGGCCGGCAACCGCCTGCCCATGCTCGAGTCGTACTTCCAGCTCGTGGACTGGGAGGCGCTCGTCATCCGCCCGCTCTTCACCTTCTCGGTCGCGTAGTCGCGCCTCGTCACGAGCGACGACGGGTTGCCTCGAGTGGGAGCCAAGCGACGGCGCGAGCGCCACGGCGCTGGCTCGCAGCCAGCAAACTGCGCTCGCATGATTTTGTGTGTGACAAGCGGAGGAAGGAGGGAGAAGGAGGCGACGCGGGGCGTGATCTAGTCAATATACTGCATGTGAGAACCAAACCGAGCGCCAAGCCTTCAGGTCTTCGCCAGCTCCAAGCAGCAGGACGCGCTGTCGGACACCAGCCACCACGACATCACATGAAACGCCAACGGTCAGCAGTTGAATATGCAGAGGTCCACAACAGTAGTAGCCCGTACGTACGCCAAGTTTGCGGCGCGACGAGAGAGCGCGGCCATCTCCTGCGCGTTCTGAGCCTCGAACAAGCTCACCAGCTTGGCCTCCGTCTCCTTACAGTCCAACTGCGTGAACATGTGTGCGCACTGCCGCCCGATCTGCATCATGCGGTCTTTTCGAGCCACCTCGGCTTGCTAAGTGTCGACGCCAACACTATGTGAATGGCTTGATACTACATATATCAAAGCAACGGAACTGCGACAACTGCCTACCTCTCGGAGGAACTGGAGGCGGCGCTGCAGTTCATCGACCCGTCGGTTCGCCTCGCTCACGTCTCGAGCGTGGCTGCGGTTGCTTCTCGCCTCTACCGGGCCATCGCGACCGGGTCCATTGACGAGCGGGTCGGTCCAGGAGATGCTCGAGTGGGTGGCGGCCGACTGGAGCAGCAGCTTCCGCTGCGCATCGCCCTTGAAGATGTCCACTCGATGCTCCCGTTTGCCCTTCGACAGCGTGTCAGAGGCGTTTACACTCGTCGTCGACGGCGCTTCCAGCAGAATGCGCTGCCGCTCGCACTCAAAGTCGGCGTCCAGCTGCTCCAGGTACTCGTTCAGGTCGGTCTGCAGCTTCCTGGTCTGGTTCGTGAACGCCTCCTGGATGTTGAATCGCTCCTGCGCGACCCAGTTCTGCTGCAAATGCGACTGCAGCCACTTGTCCGCCTCGAGCTCGTCGTCGTTTTCATGGTCGCTTCCGCCCAAAGTCGCTTCATCGACGGGTGGAGCCGCATCAACATCAACGAGCGTCGGAAGGTCTGGACCGAGCTGCAGCATGTGGCAAAGCGCACGGTACTCGCGCTCGATCTGCTCGGTAAGAGCACCTCGCACGGCCGCATTTTGTAAGTGCAGCTTCTTCCATTCGCCGCAGTGCTGTGCATTCTCGAGCTCGTAGTGCTCTCGTATCTCCGCCTCCAACTGCAAGTCGTCGCGCACATGCGATGCGTCAGTGGGTGCCGTACTCTTCTGCAGGAGTCGCTCATCGAACAAACCTTCCGCTCCAAGTACTCAATGCTTCGCTTCGACTGTTTGGCATGCTTGCCTTGCCGTGGCTGCCGCTGGCTCCGAATGAGCTGCACAAGCACTGGTGACGGCTGGAACGGGAGCTGTCTCGCGCATTGAGGCATCCACGAGTCTACAATCAGGCACGACTGCATCGCCAGCACAGCAAAGGAGACACGCTTACCGGGTTCGATTCAAAACGGAGCTCCAGCAGACTGCGTCGGTGGTCGGACTCAGTCTGCGCGTCGTCGATCAGACCCGCCACCCTCTGCTCCCATGACTTGATCGCTGCCAGGCTTTGCGCGTCGCGTGCCATTTGCTGGGCTTCCAAGACTGCATCGACGCGAATTGTCGGGCTTTTATACAACGCTTTGGCTATTCTTGGCTGGGTCAGTCAGTGTGTGGAGAGAACTTCTACATGGATTCGAGTATCGCCACACGCGCTTATCGCTATACTTGGGCGAACGCCGCACTGCGGCGGCTAGTGGAACACGTCGGACGCTTCCAGGAGCGGCTCGTAGTCCTCAACGGAGAGCATCGCGAGCAGCTTGGCGTCGAGCATTAAATACACGGGGATGAGCTCGGCCGCGAAGAACACGGCGACCAGCAGCATCGACTGGATCTGGGCACAGCCGACGCGGACATTGATAGGGCTTAGTTGATGGCCGCACAAGTCGATCAACACGCAAGTTTGCCGTACCGACGCGCTCCCTCGATCCACATTGAACCATCCCTGGTCACAGATTGGCGGCCAACCCGTCAGTCTAGAAGGGTAGCAAGGTGACTTCCCCCCTCTCCAGCGTACCTTTGTGAAGGTCAACAGCGTAATGATGCTGTACGCGATGCGGCCAAAGCTCCAGGCCATGACCACGCGGCCAACACGCTTGAGCCGCAGCCGCGTGGCCGACGACTTGAACGGGAAGCCCGCGAGCGTGAGCGTCAGGTAAACCCACGTCAAGAAGATGATGAGCGGCAGGAACAGGTCGGCCGCCGCGACCAGGAAGAAGATCAGCGACGGGATCTAGACATACCGTGCCGTAACTAGTCAATACACCGACGAGCGAGCTGTAGCGATGGCGCCGTACCAGCGCCAGCCGGTCCTGCGTGTCGTCCGTGAAGATGCCGTGCTTGTCGAGCAAGAAGAGGCTCGCGTAGAGCACCACTTGCGTCAGGTACAGCCCGCCGTTGAACACGAGGTAGAAGATCATCCAGCGCCGCCGGAAGCTCGCTGCCGAGAACCAGTGCCGCCGCGACTGCCCATCACGACGGGTTAGCATCGGCTACTTCATAGTCATAAGCGATCGCTAATGGAGGAGGAGGACCCGCACCGACTGGAAGGCCTCGGCCCAGACCAGCACGAGCAGCAAGTAGGACGAGACGAAGAGGAAGTCCGGCAGGTTGAAGAGCACGGCCACGACCTTGTTGTAGAAGTCGAGCTCCTGGCGCTCGCGGCGGCCGGCGGCGTCGCTGCCGCTGCCGCTTGCGTCGTCGCCCTCGACGTCCGGCGGTGGTAGGAGCACGCCCCCGCCGCCAGCCTTACTGGTCGGGTGCAGCAGCCCGCCGGTGCCCCCGCCCGACGGCAGATCGGCCGCGCTCTGCGAGTCCAGGACGCAGAGCGTCGAGAAGGTCGTCGCGCGAAAGAGGCAGCCGAGCGCCACGCTCAGGATCAGCAGCTGCACCGTGCTCCAGCCCGCGCGCTGGTGCCGCCGCAGCGCGCGCCGCACCTCGGCGAACTTGTTGGCCGTCAGCACCGTCGCCAGCACGTAGCACAGCGCCAGGAAGTAGCTCGACATGGCCAGGTTGGCCAGGAACAGCGGCATGGCCGCCACACCCAGCGCTTCGACGTCGGTCGGATGGATTCCCTGAGTTTTTGGCGGCAATAGTCGAGTCGAGACATACGTTATCGCGTTTCGATTGGATGAAAATGATCCTGTCGGACTGTGATTGGTCGGAATTTGTGAGGAGCCATTCGCACTTGACCTGGTTGAAGTTCGCGGTCCATTTCGGCGAAATGCGATTCTCGTATCGCTCTCGGTGCTCTCATGAATCGATTCGCCTTGCTCCTCCTCCTTCATGACTGCGGCTGGGTTCTCACTTACCAACTCGCCAGCTCACGGACACCAGCGTCTCCTCCTCCAGCATCCTCGCGAGCCAAGATGCCGACGCGCCGCTTCCTGCTCGCTGTTCTCCTCGGCGTCGCGTGCTCGATGCTCGCGACCGCAGCAGACCCGACGAGTCTTCGCGCCGCAGTGGGCTCCCAGCCGCAGCTCAACGTCATTGCGGGGGTCATCAACAAGAACACGGTGCTCAAGAACAACAACGTTGCCATCTCGTCGAGCAACGTGGCCACTATCCAGGACGACACGCTCTCGATCCAAGAAGCGGAGGACAACCTCCCGCCTGGAGTCTTCTTGACGGGCGACGAGGAGCCGATCCAAGAGGCTTCCGAGACGGACAAGGAGCAGCGAGGCTTTGGTCCCGGCTTCCGCCGCACCCGGTTCTGCTTCCGCCGCGGGTTCACCACCGTCTGCGGCTGGCGCTACCCGCAAGACTTCTGGGTCCGCCGTGGTCGGTTCATCTACGGTCGCGGGTGCCCGTTCAACCAGTCGTTCGGCCGATACTTCTACTGCTGAGCAAGCATCGGCATGGTGGCTGTCCTTCGCAGTGTTGTTGATGTGGGTCGTCCAAGGGAAGCAGCAAGTCTGGCGTGCAGGACAGCTCGCCTCCGTTCTCGAAATCTAGTCGTCTTCCTCTCCTTCCTTGTCTTCCTGCTCGCCTCGAGCAGCAGGCTTCTTCTTGCCCTTCGCCGACGCCTCGTCCTCCTCGACGAAGCGCATGTCGAAGCAGTTGCGCTCCGTCGGCGCCTTGTACTCCAGCCCAAGCGCGATGAAGACGTCAACCTCCGACTCGCACACGACCCGCTCGCCCTGGTCGATCTTCACGCCGCCTTTCAAGCGCACGACGCGCTTCAGCGCGCGGTCCGACAGCGTCCAGCCTTGCTTGCGCGCGTACAGCCGCATGCTCCGGTTAAAGTGGTCGCTGCCGGTGAAGTAGAGCATCGCAAAGCCGTAGCTGCGCCGAGGGTACACCTTGATGTCGAGTCGCCGGTGGCGGTGCGTCGGCGACAAGCGGCATACGCCCATGTACGTGTCACAGTGTCCTCCGCCTCGGTGCTGCTCATAGTTGTGCGTCAGGTCGTCTGCTCCCAGCATCAAGACAAGAATCGAAGTGAGCCCATGCATACTAGAAGCGATGTGGAAGCAGCGGTGCCTCCTACCCGTCAGAAAACCAGACGCGTGAAGACGCTTGAGCAACTCTGCGACGCATACACCCACCACCACCAGCACAGTACTCGTCAATTCGGCACGTCATCTCACTCGACAACTGAAAACGACGGACGGCGGCTGTACCGGGCATGACGAGGCACTCGTCCTTGTCCGGGTCGGTGATGAGGACGTCGCAGTCGCCAGAGAAGAGCTTGCCTCGACGGTACGACCCGCACGCGAACGCGGTTGCGTTTGGTAGGATGCGCCGGACTTCGTCCACCACCGTCTTCTCAATCTGCTGCACCTCCGCTCTGCATATCACTAGTTGTAAGTCTGACAGCATCGCTTGCGCTCATTGACAAGCAGAGCTAACACGACGCACCTCGGGATCTTTGCCAAGAAGTCGTCATAGTGCTTGAGTCCGATTTGTTGCTGAAGTGAAAGGATCGACTCGCCGGTCTGTCGAAGTGCGTCCAGCGACTTGAAGCCCAAGCTGTGCCAGACCAGAGCAAGAGTCAGCAAGAACAGGCGACGCAAGTACTCGGGAGCGCGTACTTGTAGAGTTTTGCTGCCGTGGCCGGCCCAACTCCCCAAATCTGCGCCAGCTCGACCAGCGCTCGAAGCCGCGGGTTGGTCTTCTTGGCCTCGAGCTTCTCCAGTTGCCCTGTCTCGAGCAGCTGCACGACCTTGTCGCGGAGCCGCCCCTTTGCCCACCAGAGGCCCTTCAGATCGCGGACACTGCACACGCGTGTGCGCATGGCCTTGAGGCTCGATATGACCTTCTACGACCTCGCAACAACGCTGTAGTGAGCCTCGCGTACATCACATCTGGACAAGAGATCGAGCGCACCTTGTACATGTACTCGCGCCAAATGTCACGCTCTATGTGGAAAAACTCGACGAGCTCGTCCAGCGGATCCGTCAGGTGCGCGTTGAGGTTGGCTTGCATCACTGATGATCGCCGCATGACAAGTTAGAACACCCACTGGATCGATCACAGGAGCTCCATCCAATATACGTACGCGATGACTGCTGGCACACGAACGTCACGGGCTTGATCTTCTTCCGGGCTTGGCCTCCAGGCTGCTGTCCTCTCTCCGTGAGCACCACGAAGCCCAGGTTGTTCTCGAAGAACGCGATCGAGCGCTCTCGCACCAGCTGCTCCTTCTCCTGCCGCAGCTTCGCCTCCTCCTCACGAACACGCTCGGTGTCTACGCAAGCGCGCGGCGCGCGTAGGATCTCTCCTGACGCGCTGTGATGCGGGTTGGACCCGTCGCCATCGTCGCTCTCGCCTGCGTCCTCGACATCGCCGCTTCTCGCGCCGGTTGAGTCCTCGTTTGCAGTCTTGTGCTGCTGCGGCCACTCTAGGCTCGCCTCAGGCGGCGTTAGCCTATGCTCACTCAGCATAAACACCAGCCACTCGGGCGTGAAGACGCTGACGCCGGCGGGCGGGAACGCCGCGTCTCCGAGGTGCTCGCGCGCCTTCTGCAGCTCCAGCTGCGCGCTGGCGATGACCACGTCCACGCTGGTCCAGTCGACCGAGGGCTTAGCGGCTCTTCGGCTCTTCGGTGCAGCGCCTCCGACGACAGACCCGCCGAGCTTGACGACCATGTCCCGCCAGATCTCTAGACGGCGGCGGCCCACGTCCGGCCCGACCGGCACCAGCAGCACGCGCTGTCCGACTAGGAGCTGCGGCTGCTCGGTTTGCACCTGCTGCTTCTTGCTCTTCGCTGACCCGCGCTGGCTCGGCGCCTTGCGCTTGGCCGCCATGGCTTTTACGGCTCCGTTCGGCTTATTATTAGCGACTACTGATGGCTGCGGATCGCGACCGCCGCGTCCCGTTGCGTCCGCGTCCGCGTCTTCGTGGGCTTTGGGCCGCGCTCTGCGCTCTGCCGCCGCCCCGCGAGTGGCAGGAGCGCCACCACTAGCAGCTCCGCCTGCTTGCCTACGTGAGGAAGCCGCGGGCGCCACGAGCAGCGCGTCGAGCCGCCGGAAGAAGCGCCGCTTGTCCCGCGCGCTCAGCAACTTGGCGTCCTCCGCGTCCATCATCACCGAAATGGCTCATTATCAAGTTGAGGAGAGCAAGTGTACTCTATAAACCTATATTCTCATCAAATAATACGTAAAACACAGCAGCAGCGACGGATTATTACCGGTCGACGACGAAAATGGAGGCGGAGGCGGCGCCGGCGGAGGCCGCGGCGCTCGTGCCGTTCTCGTTCCGCAACCCGTTCCACGATGCGCTGCGCGACGCTTCGCGCTGGTTCCCGATCGCTGGCGCGCGCATCCGCATTGACCAGGCGTGGAAGGCGGACGGCCGCGGCGGGACCGCGATCGGCTTCGGCGCGTCCGTGTACGACGCCGCCGTCGCGCTGTCGCTCTACCTCGACGCGCACCGCGACGTGATCGCCCACAGGCGCGTAGTGGAGCTCGGTGCCGGTCCGGGGCTCGTCGGCGTCGTCGCGGCGCACCTGGATGCCGAGCGCGTGGTCATCACGGACGGAGACGACGCGTCCGTGGCGCTGAGCAGGCACAACATGGAGCTCAACGCCGCGACCATGACGTCCGCGTGCGAGGCGGACGCGTACCTATGGGGAGACATGGCCCACAGACTCTCCCAACCGCCACTAGCGCCGTTCGACGTGGTCGTCGGCGCCGACATCGTCGCGTGTCCGTACACCGAGGCGTTCGAGCCGCTCGTGGCGTCGCTCAAGGCGCTCAGTGGACCCGACACGCTCGTCTTGCTCGCGTACAAGCGCCGCAACGACGCAGAGAAGGGCTTCTTCGCCGTCTTCGAGCGCGACTTTGACGTGCGCCGCGTCGACGACCGCGAGCTCCACGCGGACTTCCAGGGCGGCGACATTGTCCTCTTCACCGCGCGGCGCAAGAGAGGATGATGAATAGATGCCGGTGTCTATTAGGTCCCCACATGGACGACGTTCGGTGTAAGTAAATACAGCAGGTTAGAGCGTCGCGGTGGCGTCGACGACGCTCGGCTGGGCGGCCAGGCAGTCGACCATGACGTCGTTAAAGCCCGACGGGTTGTCCAGGAACAACTGATGGCCCGCGTGCGGCACGCGGTATAGCTCGGCGGGCTTGCCCTCGCGCTGGAACCGCTCAACGACCTTGAGCCCGTGGCGGTAGTCCATCCAGTCGTTCTCGCCTCCGTAGACGAACGTCAGCGGCATCTTGATGGCCTCCGGGGCGAGCGTGTCGACGAGCGGACGCACGGCGTGCGCGCCTGGCGCCAGGTGCGTCGTCATGGTGCGCTCGCCGCTGGCTTTGAGGGCCCAGTTGTGGTACATGTACTCGCTCAGGTCGTCCAGGTCGAGGCTGCCGTCGCGCAGCGCGCTAGTGGCCGGCATGAATGACACTCGCTTGTGCAGCACATTGGTGACTAGCTGCGGGCCGTACGGACCGACGAAGCGAGCGAGCGACATGGGCGTCACCCCGCCCTCCCACATGGAGAAGACCAAGCGCCGGAGCCATGAGTTGTTGCGAGCGCGCGCTTCTTCCGAGTCGGGCTTGGGCGGCGGCGGGGGGCGAGGCACTCCTGCAGGCGAGACGAGCACGAGGTGCTGAAAGGGAGACAGCGTCAGTAACCAGGGTATGGCATGCCCAACATGGTTAATTCAAGCTGATGGTTGCGTACGTCGACGTTCTCGGGGTGCTCGATGGCGTAGGAGGACGCGAAGATGGCCTGTGCGAGCGTGACAAGCCGCCGTTAGCACTTCTGCGCTGCAGATTCCGTCTGCGCTGCATATTCTGTCTGCGCGATCGCATTTGCAGTCGATCGGTCGCACTCACCCCCATCGAGTGCGCGCACAGGTGGAACTGCTCGAGCCCCATCTCTTGGCGCCACTTCTCGAACGACGCGAGCACAAACTCGTTGGCCGAGTCGAACTGCGCAGAGCGACAGCCAGTCAGTTCTCATGGGAGGACGGACGCCGCCAAAGGTGAGACAGCGGGGCGATACGCACGTCCTTGTACTCAAAGTCGGGGCGGTCCGAGCGGCCCACTCCGATCCATTCAACGGCATACTGCGCACGGAGGAGCACAGACAACGACGTTAGACCACTCTGTCAGGGTCCAAGGCGGCGTGTCACGCACTACTCACGACGTTGAAATGCTTGGACAGGTCTGCGAGGTTCTTGGCCCAGACGGCGTTGCCGCCCCCGAAGCCGTGCACCATGACGAGGTTGGGGGCCTGCTCGCCGCGGCCACCGCCCGAGAAGGGCACGACGACCGTGCCGAGCTGCGCGACCTTGGTCATCTCGAACTCGGTCGGGATCGTGCGCGCCAGGATGCGGCGCTCGGCCTGCTCGAGCTTGGCGTAGCTCGCGGGCACCCACTCCCACAGCCGCCCCTTGGTCGCCGCGCCTACCGCCACGAGCACCGCTGGGGTTCGTCAGTCGCCGGTCCGAGCACAGCCGCCTCGTGGTCAGGCGCCTGCTGTCCTGCTACGTACCGGTAGTCGCGGCCATCGGCCGCAGCAGCTTGAGCATTGCGCGACGACGAGCTTCTCTCTTCTCTTTCGGTGGTGGCGATTCGCCTTCTGCTGTCCAGTCGAGAGTGAGTCGACCGGCAAAGCACACACACTCTGTGACATATACCGTCATTCGTAAAAATGACGTAATCATGACGCCGACGAGGTCCCGTTCTCACAGTCTCCGACGTACCCGCCTCTTGGTCGACGGCATGGCGGTGCCGAATGCGACCGCGCCGACGCGGCGCCGCCCGTCCCCTGCGTGGGTCCTGGGCGTGATGCTGACGCTCCTGCTGCTCACGCCGGTCTGGGTAGCCTACGGGCTGCTCGGGAAGCTCTTGACGGCCCCGTCGGCCGCGCTCTCGGCCGGCGGCGTCGCGCTGCTGGCCGCGCTCGAGGTCGCGGCTGCGCTGCAGGTCTACGTGCGCGCCGAGCAGCTTGCGGCCGAGGAGGGAGCGTTGTTTGGGCGCGACGTGCTGCTCGTGTCGCTCGCCATGGGCGTAGCGCTGCTGCTCGCGCAGCGCAAGCTGCACCGCCTCGCCATGTTCTGCGTCGACCTGCCGGCCAACAGCCCAAACGGCGTCTCGCGGCTCATCGACGTGGTCGCGCCGGCGTTCTTCGTCTACATGATGTGGGGCTTTGAGGCGCGCCTGCCCCACTGGCAGCTCGTCGACGACGCGGTTCTGTGTGAGTGGTCGCAGCGGATCTCCCCTCTACTCGAGTGAACAATAGGACTGACCAAGAGGTGCCGCTGCTTGCTCCGACAGACGGATTTGCGATCGTGTACCTGCTTGTGCCAGCGCTTGTGTCGGTCTCCCACGCCAAGCTCTGGATTCCGGCGCGCCTGTCGCAGCTCGAAGAGCTGGAGCGAGAAATGATCGGCCGCAACACCTCAATCCCGTTCCACTTGATGAAGATCGCCGGGCTTGGCACGGTGTACGTGCCGTGCACGAGCAAGGACTCGTCCTCGCAGCCCAAGACGCTGGTCTTGGTCCACGGTTTTGCTGCGGGCAATGCGCTTTGGGCATGCGTGAGTGGCGTGTGCCGATGTTGTGTCGCTTGCGTGGCGCACTGACGTGTCTGTCGTGGTCACGTGGTGTGCACGGCAGAACTTCGAGCACCTTGCCAAGCACTTCGATGTGGTTCGTGAGACGCACCAAGTCGAGCGTTGACTCGATCGATTGTCACTAATCGTGCATCCTATCTCGGAACGTGGCAGTACGCGATCGAGTGGCTCGGCACCGGACGATCTCACCGACCTGACTTCCCGTCATACGACGTGCGCCAGCTATTCCTTTCCTGCCCGGACCCGACATTCCTTCTAATGCTACTCGCTTCCATGTGCTATTACAGCGCGAGGAAGTCGACGAGATGATGATTGGCGCGATGGAAGAGTGGCGAAAGGAGCTCAAGGTGAGCAGCAGCTTGGTGGTGGAGAGAGGTTTGACGAAATGACTCACTGTTTCTTCCTCCCTCTCACACAGATTGACAAATTCTATCTCGTGGGACATTCCATGGGTGTACGTTGTCATCTATCTGCATCACCTGCGTCGTGAGAAGCGGTGCCGAGTAACTCAGTCGTCTATTGCTCCCAACAGGCAATGTTCAGCAGTTCATATGCTGTCAAGTATCCCGAGTGTGTGGAGCACTTGGTGCTTGTATCTCCCGCTGGAGTGGGGCAGCCGCCGCCGCTGGGTCCCGTGTCGCTCGGCATCAAGATCTTCCGCTATGTCTGGAATCTCCGCCTGACTCCGATGGTTCGTTGGGGCAGCGATCAGAGCCTGGCCGCGTTGTTGCAGAGCCTACCGATGTCTCTATCTAACGCACAATGCCTATCGTTCAGAGCGTCGCGCGATTCGCCGGTCCGGTCGGCCCGGCGTTCATCCGACTGCTCGCGTCGCTGCGCACGAGTGTCATGCCTCCTTCAAGCGTCATTCGCCAAGGCCTACTTCCCGTCAAGAGCATCGGCGACTATTGGTACCACAACTGGGCCCTCCAGAAGTCTGGCGAGATCGCCATGCATTCGCATCTGCTACCGGTGCGTTGAGATCGCTGTCTATCACTTTTTTGCCACGGAACTTACGTCCGCTGCTCTTGCAGGGCGTCTTTGCGCGAAAGCCGCTGTGCGAGATCCTGACGCCGGCGTCTATCAAAATCCCGATTACGTTCATGTACGGCGGAGGCCCGGACTGGATGGACCGCAGGCACGGCGACGAGCTGGCGGCAACCTTCAAGGGACACCAGCGCGTTGAGGTGCTGGCTGTTCCATTGGCTGGGCACCAAGTGTTCATGGACAACGCCTTGGCGTTCAACCGCATGCTGGTGAACACGCTCACCGGAGCGACCGAATGGACCGATGCCGACAAGGACGAAGACACGATCGTCGACGATTTCGTTGTCACGTAGCTTCCACTGGAAGATTGTAGCATCGCAACTGCAGTCTTCTCTTTGGCGCTGAAGAGTGAAGAGACCAACGTTGTCGTAACAATCCAAATGCCACCAGAACTATTCTTGAGGTCGCATTTGGGGTTATTTTCTGAGCTGTTGGTGATGGCAGCAACCGGCGGCTTCAAGTCGCTGCGGAGCCACGTGCTGGCTTCCAAGGACAATGAGCCCGAGCTGGTGCGACGCCAATGGAGCACCAACGAGGGACCAGAGGGAAACACCGAGAGCATCGAGGTGCGCCGCCAAGTCTGACCATTTGAAGATCAGTGTGCCTCTCGATAACCCTGCACGAACGAGGCAGGAGCGCGATGAAGAGTGTGCAAACCAAGGTGAGCTGATCGTGCAACCTACACATAGGCGCCAAGAAATCGAACTGATCGAGCTGTCTGCATCCCAAGAGACGACGCTGCGCCAGTCAAGGCAGCAGCTATGGGAAGAAGAGCAGCAGCTAAATGCACTACGGGTTCGTGTCGCTACTGCTAATGACGCCTATGCAGGCTCTACCTGCGCAGCCAACCACTGACGTTGTGTTTGTGGCAAGGCTGCGGTGGTCAAGGAGCAGAAGTCCGTCAAGGTGTGCTATTGAACGACTGTGAACGAACGTGCTCCTGAGCTCACACTTCTTTCGTGGATCGATTCTCTACGCCCTACAGGAGCGCGAACGTGCAGTAAAGACAGCGGAAGTATCGCTGCAAGCTACGCTAGAGCAGGTCGTCGACAAAGAGCGGCATCTGGACGATCGTATCGCAGAAATTGCTCGGTTGGAGGCAAGGTTGCATGAGGCGCTGCAGCAGTACACGGCGGTGCCAACGCCCCCACCTCTTCGCGAAGCAAGCGGCTGGGACGAGTGTGAAGCGGATCTGAATCTACAGAAGCAGGTAAGGAAGCGTCAAGGCCACCGGTACTCTAAATAGTCTTGACGTTGAGATGTCTGCGACCACCGATCTCGTGCAGGAGCTAGCTTTGGCGCGGGAGCGCGTTGCTGACCGCGAGAAGCATGTGCGTCTCGATCTCTCGTCTGCGAACCGGGCGGTAATGCACTGACGTCCTTTGGCCACTGCCCCACGAACAGCTGAAAGCGAAAGAACGCATTCTCCGCGACAAGGAGGCAGAGCTCTCAGAGTTGAAGGACTCGATCGATCGTCGGCACGAAGAGCACATCGCTAGCGACTTGGATGCTCGGACTGCTGAGCTCAACGAAGCACAGGTACAGGTCGCCCGATATCCACATGTGAGTAGGGAGTGGAAACCACGTGACTGAATGCATCGCATCGTACAGCAGCAGCTCCGCGCTGAGCAGCGAACCTGGATGGACGAGAAGGAGCGGCAACTCGTAGACCTGGGTGAGCAGAGACGGCAGGTACGGCTGCGAGCAATTCGGGACGACGACTGCTCCTCTCACGCCTGTTGTCTGTTCGGTGTGGTAATGAAGCTAGAGCAATGGACAGCCCAGCTATTCGAGCGCGAGGCGTCCGTCGCGACAAGAGAAGCCGAGTTCGCTCGCCGGGAGTCGCTGCTTGCTGCGCACGAAGCGCTGCTGGCCCGCACGGAGGCCGAACTAAGCTTCGTGGCTGCTGATCGGTCGCAGCAGCAGGAGCGACAGCTGATGCTGCGCGAGGACTACCTGACTCGCTGCGCGGTCTCCATTGAGCGCCAAGTTGAAGCGCTCGAGGCGAGACTGAAGCAAGCGGGCTACGAGGCCGAGTCTCTCCAATTCGCTCAAGCCCGCCTCCGACAGCAGGTGCGACCTGCAAATCGCATCGGAGCTGGCGCAGAGACAGCTGACATGGAGCTGCCATTTCGTACTCCATTGGCGCAGGAGAACCGACTGCGGGTGTTCGCGCAGGAGGTGGAGCTGCAGCACCAAGCCAACACCCAGCGGCGTGCCGAGCTGGACGCGGCTGCGGCCAAACTGCAGCCAGTCGACGCCGACCAGAAGCAGAAGCAGCCAGGGCCTAAAGCCGCGGCCTCGGACCACCGGCGGGCGGTAAAGCCCGTCAAGAAGACCAGGAGCGCTTGATGCATTTCGGTGCGCATGAAGTAAGAGTATTCAGCTGTCTCTAATGGCTGGTTGTCTAGTCGAGCCGATCCTTTGATTTGGTCCTATTTTCAGCCAATCACAGAGTGTTTAACCACATCCTGTAACCAATCAGATGAGCCATTAGACTCTTCGTAGTCAGTTCCGCTAGTAGTCCCCCATTGCCCGACATGCTGGGGCTGGTACTGCTGCTGCTGCTGCTGGCGGCGGCCCCAGCTGCGCGTGCTGCGTACTGCGAGGACGTGGGACTGGACGCGCCGAGCGTCGTGACGCTGTTCCAGTCGCCGACGAACGCGAGCGAGGCCGTGGTGCTAGACCCCAATTGCTCTGCGACGGTGCGCGGCGTGGACCAAGAAGACGGCGTCCAGGTGCTGCACGTGGACACGCTGGGCATCCAGCACGTCGACAGCTACCCTCCAGCGTACCGCATGTGCGTCAAAAGCTGCTGTCTCGTCCCTCGGAGACCTTCCTTGGTCACTGACGCCCTGAACGGACAGATTCCTGGACTCGAACATCCTCCAGACGGCCGACTTCTCCAACGACACGGGCATTGAGCACCTCATTATCGCCTGGAACGAGCTGACGTCGCTCGACGGGATCAAGCTACCGCCCAATGTCTACGAGCTGTACGTCCAGCTGCTCGCAAACGGCGGTCTTGGTATCGCAGACACTGACGGGCTGTTGGTCTCAGGGACCTCGAAGGGAACGCCTTGGAGTCCATTGCTGCGGGGGTCATACCCGAGTCTGTGGGCGTCATGTGCGTGCTACTTGGCCACGTGAGTCAGTCAACTGGAGCTAACCCCTCCTTCCACGTCTCTCACTTCGCTCGCAGTTACATCGGGGAGAACAACCTGTTCTCCATGGACGCGTTCGAGCTCCCAAACTTGATTGAGACGCTGTAGGTGCTTCCCGTGCTCACGCTCCACCCATGCTGGGTAGGACGACACAAGACTAACCGTGCAGTTGACTGTCGTGATCGTGGACTGGACATGAAGCTACCTCTTCATGAACCGCCTCACATCTGCTAACTTCACGCTGCCGCCGGCGCTAAAGGAGCTGTGCGTGCTCTGATGCATTTGCTTGTAATGTTCATGAGCGTCTTCGACTGACTATTGGAGTTCGTTCTTGCCCTTGTGTGATTCTTCGAGCAGAAATCTCGACTCGAACTCAATCACGGAGCTTGTCGGCATCACATTCCCAGCCAGCATACATACGCTGTAAGTTTGGAGCGTAGCCTTTTACAAAGGCGACTGGACTGACACTTCCCCTTGTTCACCCAGGCGCTGCACTGCCTGTGGGTTGACAACCATCAAGGGCGTCGCGTTCCCGGCTGCTCTTCGGGAACTGTACGTGGTCGTTGATGCTTGGGGGCGAGTGTTACTTCGCTGGTGTATTCTGACCGCGCCGTCGGCGTGCATCCCGCAGTGACTTGGACCAGAACAGCATCTCCACGTTCGAGATCCGCCAGTCCGACACGGTCATTTTCGAGCAGCTCACGATCTTCAACGGCACTGTGGTCCAGAAAAGCTGCGAAGACTCGAGCGCTACGACGCTGGATATCCAGGACGGGAGTGTGCTCCTCTGTGTTATCCCTGGTACGATGAGTTGGTCATCGACACAACAGACAGCTCAAGAGACTCACTCGTTCCGACCAATCGTACAGATGAACTGTTCATCGAGAAGTACCGCGACAGTGGTAGCGGCAGCTCGTCACGTAAGTTGTTTGCTTTGAGTCTGTGGTGCCCCTCTGCCGAGTGAGTACTAACATGCGTCTATTATCGCAGAGACGACGCTGATCGTGTGTGTCGTCTGCATCTGTGCGGTGCTCGCTGTCGGGCTAGCGATCTTTGGGTATCGAAAGTTTGTGTCCAAGGCGCGAAAGGTCGATAAAGCCTCACTCTCGGACGTCAAGCAGAGCAGCAGCAGCGGCAGCGATGATGACGACGCTCCGTCGAAAACCCCACCGTCCTCGGCGCTGGGTGACCACCACGTTGCCGGATCGTTTGTCGCCGGCTCAAGGGTATCGAGCGCAAGCGAGTACCTGTCGAACGACATCCGCAACGACGAGGCGCTGCTTGCTTTCCGGATCGAGCAGGCCGAGCTCCAAATCGTCCGCAAGCTCGCTACTGGCGGGCATGGGTCTGTCTTCCAGGCTATCTACCGCGGTCACGACGTGGCCGTGAAGCAATTGCGGCCGGAAAACGCACGCAACATCGTAGCGCTCAAGGCCTTCATGGCGGAGATCCGGCTGTACGCGGGCTTGGAGCACCCGCACGTCGTCGCGTTTGTGGGCGTCGCGTGGAGCATGCTGGTGGACGTTACGCTGGTGATGGAGTTCATGGAGCGCGGCGACCTGGGATCGCAGCTGCGCGCGCTGTCCGACACGGAGAGTGTCGCTTCGACCTGGTTCGCGGACTCGGCGACACTGAAGCGCAAGCTGCTTCTCTCACTCCAAGTTGCCGAGGCGCTCGTGTACCTGCACTCGTTCGACCCTCCGATCGTCCACCGCGACGTGAAGGCGCGCAACGTGTTGGTGACGGCGGAGGGCGGCGCCAAGCTGGGCGACTTCGGCGTCAGCCGCACGGTCGCGATGATCGAGAGCGACGACAGCGACGAGCTGGTCGTGGCGACTATGACGGCTGAAATGGGCACCGTCGCGTGGATGGCGCCGGAGGTGCTGCAAGGCCGCAAGTACACTGAGCGCGCGGACATTTACTCCTTCGGCGTGCTGCTGGTCGAGCTCGACACATGACGCCACCCGTTCGACACGAACACCCGAAGCAGCAGCACGACCAAGACCAAGTCGGGGGACGACTCGCACTCGGAGCGGCCGCCGGCCAGCACCCATCTGGCGCTCATGGTTGCAGCGGGCGAGTTGTCGCCGACCGTCTCGAGCGAGTGCCCTGCTCGCGTGGCGGCGCTCGCGGGGCGGTGCCTGCACTTCAACCCGACTGAGCGCCCGACTGCGGTCGAGGTCCACTATGAACTGCGGCGGATCGCGCAGCAGGAAGCAGAGGAGCGCCTGCTCCGTTGAAAACGCCGCTAACGTTAATGTAAAGCCTGCTAATGCACTGTGCCAAACTCGCGCCTTCGCTGCGGGTCGCGCACCGCGATCCGCGCGCCTTCGAACCGCGCGAGGCGCTCGCAGAACGCGACGCAGTCGTCGCACATGGCGCGGTCCACGACGATCTCGAGCGCCTCCCAGAGCTGCGCGCGCCTCGCCTTGGGAACATGCGCGAGCTTCTGGCGCACGTCGACGATCTTCTGCTTCTCGGCGTGGCACCAGTAGAAGAAGAAGCTGCGGCTGTTGAGCACCGGCGGCGGTGGTGGCGATGGCGCGTCTGGTACTGGCACGGCTGCTGCTTTCCGGCGCCGCCGCGTCTCGACCGCGTACTCGTGGCTGATCTCCTCCGCCACGCGCGCGACCGCGAGGCTCAGCGGCTTCTGCGGCAGGAAGCCCGCGTCCGTGCCGAACGCTCCGAAGCCGCTGCGTGCGCGTCCGTCAAGCGCGAGCGCTAAAGCCTCGTCCTCCGCAGCGCACGCGTCGGCGCGGAGCCGCGCGAACGCGACCGACGCGCGTGCGGACGCCGTCGAGTGCTGGCCGGCCGGCTGGCGGCCCAGGAAGTCGAGGTACGCGGCCACCGTGGCGACCTGCTCGGCGTGCGGCAGGCTAAAGAACCCCGCGGACTCCGCCGGCGACAAATAGTCCGCCAGGCTGTAGTAGCGCCGCGAAGGCGTCGGCGCCGGCGCTACATCACCACCGCCCTCATCTTGATCGCTTCGGTCGGTTGACATGGTTCTTGGAATCGATATTATACAGTGCTGGCAGTATGTATAGGACCAGAGGAATATTTCTATTTTGTCCAACAAAATCGCGTTTTGGGCCCATATTTTTGGTCAGTGAGATCGCCAAACGAAATGGCGTCGATACGTGCCTCATTTACGGAAAACTGACAACTACAAATAGAGATACGCAATTTCGGTGGATTTTGGAGCGGCAAAAAGTAAAAGACCGCCGGCGTAAGATTGGTAATGCAGCGCGTTTGCACCGCTTCACCGGTTGCTAATAGTCCGTCTTACTTCCCTGTCTTTCGA